>CM035100.1:48398730-48578730 GCA_020205505.1 Panax japonicus
TTGCGTTGACTGGAAGAAAGGGGCTCAATACCCAAATATCAGAAAAGTTCAGTAGTCAACTTTGCATTTAACCCGATTCAAATGTATCAACTGAAATGAGAAAATCAACATGGTTGACCTCAACTTTATCATCCTTGATGTTTTCGCATTGGGGGTCAAACTTAACTTCAATTTTCCCACTGCAAACCATCTCTGAAAGTTGTTCAACACACTTAACTTCCGCTTTATGTTTCTCACAAGCATCAATATATGAGAGTACTTACTCTTTTTTATCCTCACCAATTTCATATTGGTTATTGATATTGTTAGTTCTCAGAGGCACAATAATTATCTAGAAGGGGGGGATTGAATAGATATTTTTTTAAAAAAAAATTTCAAAATACTTGGTCAGATTTGTTAATAAAATAACCATAGCGGAATATAAGATTTGTTTGTTCCCCTTTAAGATAAACCAAGTTAATATGTGATAAACAATTATGACATATATAACAGTTATAACAAGAATATAAAAGACAATGTTTTTAAGTGGTTCAGAGCACTCAAGGCTCCTAAGCCACTCTTCTACTCCTCGAGTAGGAAATCCACTAAGGATATCTTTACAATCTTTGATCACTTAGATTCCTTCAAGACCAGCAGTCTTGGAAATTCTTAGTTCACTTAGAACTCTTCAAGTCCAGCAGACTTGGAATACACTTGATGAAAGTTGAGTTCTTGGGTAGTGCTACTCAGTTGCTGTTAAGCATATGTTCGAAAGAACTGAGTAGCTGAGCAAGCTTTCTTTCTAGATCGTAGAGTTGAGCGTTGAGTGTTCTTCAACTTTTTGTTGTGTACTTGCTTGTGTGTTGCATCTGTGTCTGATTTGTATATAAAGGAGCATTTGAAATATGTCCGTTTGAAGGCGTCCCTTGAAGCATTAAATGCATCAGACATTTTTGAGCACCGATGGTGACTTCCTGGAAATTTGCTGTTCAGTCGTCTGATCCACTCACACGACAGACTGCTATCTCACCTAACACCTGAAAAAGCGTTTTCAGCAGGCATGCAGTCCTTTTCCTTAGCTTCTTCAATACGCTTCTTCAATACGCTTCTTCGATACATACTAAGGATGATCATTGTGATTCCCAAAAGTCTCAACGTCTATAATCCATTCTTCATTTGTAGTATTTTATCCTTCAGCTAATGGACAAGGCTCGATACTTCTGATGCTGACAGGAGATACACTACGATCATGATCGTGGTGTCTTGTCATATTCGTGCTTGATTCAGTCTGATAGAGGAGAGCACTACGATTTCTCTTAAGCACTGGTAGACTATGATCTTTACTTGCTTGTTTTGCAGACTCTACGCTTTCGAGAGCAGACTACGATTCTTGACTTGGCTCGGCAGGCACTTGGACCAACTCTACGATTCTGAGTGAGGCCCTCCAAAGTAGACTACGATTCTGTAGCAACTTTCTCGATACTCAACGATTCTGCCTTGGCTTCTGCAATCTCTCGGCTGGCTCGACAGACTACGATTCTGTTGATGCCTATCTATTACATCTCAAAATAGATCAACCTAACAACTTTGATCTTTTCTTCTATACATTCATTATAGAATGATAAACATAAAGCACTGATCAACCTAACAATTTTTTATCTATCACCTAAGTCCTTGTACATATGTTCTTAGAAGGACTTTACATATAAGCATATTTATTTACTTTTAACATCAAATTTGAATATGCAATTCCCAACAGTCTTCCCCTATTTGATGTTGACATAACCAAGGAGATTTGTATCATAATCATCAAATTCTAAATGCAAGATGCTAGAAAGTAAATATGACTTAGTGTTTCAATGAGCAGCTGAAATCTCTAGAGAATAAACATGAATTTATTGATGTTGTAAAACAAATATTACATTATACCATAGTTACATCAATAAGAAATAAATTTCAACTTATCTCTATCTCTTCTGCCTTTTGTTTCTTGGAGGATTGGCATGCTCTGTAGCTCTCCTTCTCTTGTCGGCTTCATCTCTCCATGCTTTATCTTCCATCTCGCTTTGACTTAGCCATTCTCCATGATCATGTCTGTTCATAAAGGCAGGATCTCCAATCGGCATATTTAAGCCAGTAGTGGTTACCCCTTGTGAGCTATGAGATGGCCTTTCCTTAGCGGTTGCGCCATGAAAATTGGTTGGCGTCGCTGCTGTCCAGGTCGTGGAGTCTGATAGCGAGGCTGTCTTGTGGGAGGACTAAGATAATGAATAATAAATTATCTTTAGCTTTCAACAGTATAACAACTGATAGAATATAATAGGCAACAAGTTTTAGATCAACAACTGCACTGGAATAAACAATCCATTAGAAGAGTCAAGTAGAGCATGATATCTACTATCTTTTATGATTTAAAAAGTTTTTCATCCACTTTATCGCTGAGACTCACCTTAATAAATAAATCACATCATCGAATCATCCATGCACTACGGGCCAAGGATATTCATGTAATCATCAATGGTCATGATTATACCGAATAATTAGTGGTCATAATTATACCAACAACTGTCCATCAATGCACTACGGGCCAATGAAGACTTTTACCACATCATTTGTAACATTACGGGTCATGATTATACCGAATGATCCCTGGTCATAATCATACCAATCAACAATCCATCTATGCACGTAAGCCAAAGATGACTTTCATCACAATATAAGCATGAGGATGATGACAATGATATAAGCATTAATCAAACGAAATCAAGGATAAATATTAAAGACTTTAAATTTATCCAGAGTTTAAAATATCCAAATTATCAACATGATACTTCTTTGTGGAGTAAAATTCAAGAATAATATTCATGTATCAAAAATAATTTGGACAAAAAAGAAATATATATTCCGGGTGAATATTACCATGTAAATAGTACCCTGTGAATAGTACTTCGGGAATAGTACCTTGTGAATAGTACCAAAAGTGTCTCAAATACTCAAATGAATAATATTAGAGTAAATAGTAACTAGGTGAATAGTAACCCGTGAATAGTACTCTGACACGAAAAGTGCCCTGAATACCCGAGTGAATAATATTCGAGTGAATAGTAACTCGTGAATAGTATTTCAGCATGAAAAGATCAATAATTATCAAGAATGCTCAGAATAATATTTTTATGAAAAGATACTGGATGAATCGCAAATATCAAAGATATTCTACTAATTTCATGGAATATAGAAACAATACTTCAACAAAATGAGTGTAGAACTAGGGATACGTAACGAAATAATATTACTTACATACTACAGAGTATGAAAGATAAATAATATTTCATACGAATATTAAACAAAAATAATATCTTTTATGAATACGAAAGAAATAATACCCCTTACCTCAGAAGAAGACTGGATATTGGAATAATGAAGTAGCAGACTTCTCTTCTTTCTTTCTATAGCTTCTCTCTCTATAATTGCTCTTGTGAGTCTTAGTGAATTGGTGAGAATGAAGAAAGAATGAGTTTCTATTTATAGGAAAATATAATTTCGATAATTGAACGTTTTGGGGCTCGAAATATTACAGTATAATATATTCATCTTTTCTTTCATTTTTAATTTAGTCCTGCAAGTATTATCAAACTTGCAACATCTCCCCTAATAGTACATCATGTGAATCAATAGTACATTCATGTGAATCAATAGTTCTATACATGTGAAAAAAATAATTACAGTATAGTACCTTCATCTATACCTCCATTTTAAATTTAGTCATGTAAATATTATCAATCTTGCACCACCTCCCATAATAGTACATGCATGTGATTCAATAATACACATGTGAACAAATAGTTATAACCATGCGAATTAATAGCAATTAATTGCTCATTTATCTGATTAATTACCCGATTTGTCAATATAACCTCCAGACATCAATTATTATCGAAATAATTGTCGATTTTCACTAACACTAATAATCCCAACACAATGGAACTATCAATTTCATCTTTAATCAACACGGACTTATCCATCATTAATATTATAACTCAGAATATTTAACAATCAGGTCGTTCCCAGGAAAGAAGAGGCTTTCCGATAAGGATTTCTCCTTATTGGCGCGCAATTAGGTGACCAAACCTCTCATTGACAGAACTTTCTAGACATTGTCAATATTGCAAATAATAATATGAATAACTTTGTCGTCTCAATTATTGATTTAATAATAATAAATATTATGTAGATGATACTGTGACAATAATTGAATCAATAATATGAGAGATATTATGCAGCAATTACTGTAGCAATAATTGAGTATAACTGAGTGACTTCTCACGTAAGTATCAATAATCAATACCGTGTGCTACTATGCAACCACGCGTATTACTGTTCTTTTAGCAACGGGTAGTTAAACAGTTTAACGGTAAAACTTTAGCTGTTATTTTTATAAAAAGATAATTACGTCGCTTTCTAAATACGACAATACTTTCGTTGTGGGGTCCACCAATGATTGTGCCGCCGTACGAATATTCCATGTTAAAACGAATATTCCCCGACCAATCGAATATTATATAACCATTTGCTTATTTTGCAAAAATTGTAAATAATACCCACAACTGTAACATTATATCAAATCCACACCATAATATTCAAAAATATATTTCGAGAAAAATTAATCTTTATTCATAAAAGTTGGGGTCTTACAATCTAAGTCCGTGTACATATGTTCTTAGAAGGACTTTACATATAAGCATGTTTATTTACTTTTAACATCAAATTTGAATATGTAATTCCCAACAGATACGTTTAAGTATTGTGAGATATTCATCAATTGTCTTGTAAGAATTTACTTTGCAGGTTTTCTCTTGTGAACGCGTTGTTTTAGTTGAACAAACACGATTAGGATGAACATTTTTTTGTGCTTGAACAAAATATGGATGAACAAAGAATGTGTTTATGTACTCGTAACGTGTCTTTAAATTTGCAAGACTTGTTTCAGAAAGTGCAAGCTCATCGCATAATTTCCAATACTCGGCACTATACGGGACACGAGACCTTTTAAGTTGTTTGCGTATGACCAAAGTTTGATGCTCAAGTTGTTTTATCTTAGCCCAAAGAAAGTTTGGATTGTTAAACTTACAATGTAGAGAGGCTGAATTGAAAATTTCCAAAAAATTAGGGGTTAAATTGAAAACTCAAAAACTATGGGGGCTAAATTTAATATTTCAAAAACTAAAGGGGTTGAATTGAAAGTTTTAGAAACTTTGGTGGTGGAATTGAAAATTTCAGAAACTTAAGAAGGCTGAATTGAAAATTTTAGAAAATTAAGGGGGACTGGATTAAAAATTTCAGAAACTTGGGGTACCAAACTGTAATTTGGCATAAGGAACACCAGAAATTTGATTAATAGTGTCGTACACTGTAGCAATGAACAATAATACAGAATTTTTTTTATTGGAATAGATTGAGACTACGGTTTTTGTAGGACTAGATTGAGATAACGGCGACGATCGTGCCTTAATCTTGGAAAATTGTTGTAAATTCGACAATTGGATGAAGGCCAGAAAAATAGGGTAGAATGGAATTGGATGAAATCAAAAGATATCAGGTAGGATAAGGTGGGAAGAAAAAATAAGAGTACCTATCTCCGCAGAGAATCGGTAAAGAAACACACAAAAGCACACAACTTTTACTCAAATTAATATATTCAAATAATCTCTAAAAATATTGAAGTATTACAATGTTTAAATAGAAAACTCAATACTTGAGGATTAAGTAAAAGCACCAACTTAGAAAAGAAACAATCTCCTAAAAAAAATCTACTACTATAACTAAAACTCTCCTAATGAAAAGCTACTAATATAATATCCTACTAAATAATTTTATTAATAACTCAACATTTATCTCTAAATAACAATACAAAATTAATAATACTTATTGAATTTTACCGCATCAGAAGGTAGCCTCTCAAAAGATTCCATCTCTTTGTGTTGTAATGACGAATATTAATATATTATTTTTCAATAACATATTTAAAAAATAATAATAATAATAATAATAATAATAATAATGATTCTTGAAGTCAGAGGCTTGTCTGGAACCCATGAAACTACATTAGTTAAATGTAACCTTCTGTAATGAGTTTCCTTGTTAACATATCTTACAATAATAATTACTCCTTCCATTTCAAAATTGGGGAGAAATTTTTCTTTTTCTTTCGTTCCAAAATGAGAGATATTTTTTTATATTTAGACTATAAAGTGACGTGAAGTTTCTACTATACCATTTTTTGATTGATTGAGTACTATTATGCCACTATCATTACATTTTTATTTAATGCTAGAGATGTGTTTGGAATAATAAAACTTTTCTTAAGTTATTTTAGAAATGTATATCTAATTTTAGAACGGAGGGAGTATATAAGGTTTCAATAGTAAGATATTCTATTATATTTTTCTTTTTAAAAATGATTCTGTTCACAAGCCTGTATAGTATATACTGGGTGACACTAATTAAATGTATTGTTCTTACTGAAATTTCATCCAGGAGATGTATTTGAAAGATGATAACTTACATTGCTCTTAGTACCAATAAGTTAAATACTTTTCATCCAATCTATAGTTCCCTTGAAATCCATTTGGTATACATTTTCATGATCATGTAATTTTCTTGCAAGATGTTCCGAAATAATATCCAAATTGCTGGTTGTTGTAGTGCATCACAGTAGATAAATTCATGTACAATTTTGTTCTTGCAAGATCCAACGATTGTTGTGATTATGGAAATTGGAAGATGTAACATGTAGAATTTTTTGGACAAATTAATGCTTATGCTATTTATATTTACAATCATATAACATGCATCAACATACTTTTCTAAATCTTTTGCTTAGTTATTTATGATTTTTTCATAGGAATGATTCGGAGTTTCGAAGTTTTTGATTTAAGTATACTCTGGTTGCAATTCAATATTCACAGTAATTAAAAAATTTGTTTTCATTCTCTAAATCCCTTTTCTTCTATGATTTTAGATGAATTGAAGCTACAATTTGAGGGTCAGAGTTTCACAGAAACATTTGGTAAGCTGATTTATATACATGAAAAATGATTTTAAGAATGTTTGTTGATATTGTTAAAATGTCTAATCCTGATCTCATTAAGTACAAGATTATGTTATTTAAAGTTGTCATTTTTAGTTGCGTGCCTTTTATTGTTGTGTAGAATGTGTCTATAAAATATCTTCTTTTATCAAAATAAAAGTAAAAATAGTTTTTGATTAACAAGGTTCAAGTCCTTAATGGCACACCTAGATGGTTTAGACTGGTGATTTGCACGAAAACTGTGAGAAAACCGCACACAAGCACGAAAGCTGCTGAATTATCTAAGGTGTCATTGGTTATTCATAAAGTAGTTTGTTTATTGGAACTAACTGACCTAGTTTGCAATAAAACAACTGTAGTTGGTTTCTTTGTTAAAATAAAAGTTTTTGATAATTTTTTTTTCTTGTTTCCTTATCCTTTATAGATATTCATCATATGGATTTGACACCTCTGTGGAGCTAGTGTTAACGCTCGTTTTGTCCCTGCAGCTTGAATTCCAATAATGGACTTTCAACATGCACAAAGAAGAAAACACATGGGCTTGACGGCGAGATGCCGCTGGGTGATAGCTCTGGTGTGAGAGTAAGGTTTGAGCAAATGTTAACAATGGAGAAAAATAGAGTTCGAGTGTTTAGAAATGCCCTTTTTTCTTACCTCTTTGCATGGACAACTATTTATAGTGCCTTGAAACCAATGGTAGAAGGACAAGCGTCCCACTAAGCAGTGGCGGAACCAGAACATATTTATAGGGGGGGTCAAAATACATCAATAATTTTATTTATTTATTTTCGCTTGAAGAGCTTCTTTCGGTTGTACAAGTGAGATGAGGCAATTGTATCCTGCGAGTCTGCATAGTTTGAAAACGTCTCAAAAAAAAATTCGTTTTCAAATGTTGAAAAAATATCCTTCTCAATATAAACTACCAGACTTTCATTCATCCACTCGTCTCCCATTTTATTACGCAAGTCAATCTTGACAATTTTCATCGCAGAGAATACTCTTTCAACAGTAGCAGTTGCAATTGGTAAAACCAAAGCCAACTCGATCAATCGATATACCAATGTAAAAGTCACATGTCTTCTTGTTTCAATCAACTTCTTAGCAAGACTTCCTAAACCAAATTTTTCGATCCCAAAAAATTGACTATCGCATCGCATATCATAAATGTAATTTTCAAGTTGATCCCCAAGTATCATGCGATCAGTCAGTGAGAAGTCTTCTGGATAAAGCTCAGCAAGACGGAGTAATTTATTTTTGTCAAATTGAGAGAACGAATCCCTTGGATCAAGGCATGATATGCATAAAAGTAACTATGTGCTTGCTTCTGAAAAACGATTGTTCATCTCTTGAACAATTGAATCAACAACCTACATTGAAATAATGAAAAATAAAAAAATAGATAAATTTTTAGATAGGAATAATGAAAAAAGATTTATAGAGATTATACCTGACAAAAAATCTCAACACGATAATGATGAAAATTAGTAATAATTTGTCCATTGCGCCTGCTACGACCGCGGGATCTCATGTTGTCCTCCATATTAATTATTGGGATCGTGTTCTTCTCACAAAATATATTGACTTCCTTCAAAAAATTCTCCCATTCCGCCTCCCTAAAATCTTGTACTCGAGCTTTCATTACCCCAATCAATCTCACAGCATGTACAATGTTTTGAACTTTTTGTTGTAAGGCAAGTGACAAATCATTTGTGATTCCCAATAAATATTCATCAAATGCATCACAAATACAAATTCATAATTCTCCATCTTATCAGAAGCACCATCATCATGCTCATTTTCAAGCACTTGTAATACGGAAGTCCACATAGACATAAGACGGATTATTGTTATGTAATGTAACCCCCAACGAGTATTTCCTAGCCGTCTTAAACTGATTTCTTGATTTTCTTTCCTTTACCACTATCTTTCCCTTTTCCAAACACTCCACGATCCTATCATGTTCAAGTTGTCTAAGTTTATCTTTCCTTTTACATGATGCTCCAGCCACATTCACAATCATAGTAATATATTGAAAAAAATCACTCACAATACGGCTGCTCTTGGCAACAGCAACAACAACTAATTGGAGTTGGTGAGAAAAACAATGGACATACCTTGCATAGGGATTTTCTTTTAAAATAAGAGCCTTCAATCCATTGAACTCGCCTCACATATTTGAAGCCCCATCATATCCTTGACCTCTCAATCTCAATAATGACAATTTATGCTTTGTAAACAATTCATCAATAGCATTCTTCAAAGAAATAGATGAAGTGTCAGACACATGTACCACACCAAGAAACCTTTCAATCACATCTCCATGGTTGTTTATATATCTCTAAACAACTCCCATTCGCTCCTTTATTGAAACATCTCGAGACTCATCAACAATAATAGAAAATATGTTGTCCCCAATATCATTAATGATGGCAAGTGTAGTTTCCACGGCACAAGCACTAGTTAGTTCTTTTTGAATTTTTGGAGAAGTCATTTGATTGTTTCTAGGAGCATTCTCATTAACTACCTTTCCTGCCTCTTCATTTCGTAGGTTGTACCACTCAAAAAACTCAAGGAAATTTCCCTTATTTGATGAAGTCGACGACTCATCATGTCCACGAAAAGGCAAACCTAGCTTCAAAAGAAGGCGTGTGACATCCAAAGCCGCCGTTAAACGGGTGCGATAAGCAACCTCCATCTCTTGCCCTTGTGCTAGTAGTATATGTGACACTCTGCCTTTGATTTTTAAAACCTTGAAGTTGTATTCTAGCATCATTATGAGCACTATTCAAAGCACCCACATGTTCTTGAAAATTTTCAATTGCCTTTTTCCAGTTGCTAAACCCTTTTTTTTGTAAAAACATCTACTCTGTTTGAATTGCCAAATAGACAACAGCAAAAACAAAAGGCCGCATCCTTTGAAATGCTATACTCCAACCATTCAAAATTTTTAAAACAAGCGGGCCGAAAGCTTCTCTTCACATTAGAAAAATATTTTTGGGGATAATTATGGGCAATTGGTTGACATGGACCTCTAGTCAAATACTCTCTTCGAACTTGATCTCTAATCACAATAGCAAAGTCTTCAATTGATTTACGTAACCCGGATCACTAACAATATCATTCGGATTGAACTCCACACGTGAATTATTATTACCACCACTTGCTTCGGAACTTGGTAATTGATTATTAGAAGAATCAACCGTTCTTTGTCGATTAATCAAGTATTTATCCATAATCTAGTATAAATAAAAACATCATTTGCTAATTAATAATTTCATCAATTTAAACATTTCATAATAATTTCATCAATTCAATTATTCAAACATTTCATCAATTAACCTAAACAATTAAATTAAATTAACAAAACAATTAAATTATCATAGTTCAATTTGAGAAAAAAAAATAAAAAAAATGTTGCACAAAAAGTGTATAATAGCAGAAACTAACATTCCCAAATTATATTCCACAAAGAGTATAATAGCAGCAAAATAATAGCTAGTAAGTAGTAATTCAAGAAAAATTTGCTTCACAATTCAAATCAAGAAAAATAAACCTGATGAGGTGAAGAGGAGGACTGGAGGAGCAGTGCATGAGCAGTCGAGCTGGAGCAAGAGCACTGCAGGAGCAGCCTAGCAGATCTGCACGCGGAAGAGGCAGGATTAGGATGTAGGAACGCAGGAGCAGTGCAGTCGTGCAGAGGTGAGACTTTGAGAGGCGGAAGACCGAAGAAGAGAAAAGTTAAAATCCCTAATTCTTCTTACCTGATGGCATTATAGTAATTTTTTTTTAATGAAACGACGTCGTTTCATGTTTCTAAAATAAAAAACAAACAAACAAACTTGCAGAAGAAGACCGAAGAAGAATTGAAGAAAACCGGACCGCCGGCGCCTGGCTGGCTGCCCCCCTAGTTCCGCCTCTGCCACTAAGTCGGTCCATCACCTAACCCCTTGCCCCCAAGCATAGTGTTGTGTATGTGAGACCATGAGTTGGTTTGATTTTCTTAGTGTTTAATTTGTGACAGGTGTCATGTTTGACAACCACTTGTCCACTTAGGTGTCCCACTAACTATTTGTGTGGTTGTTATATTGATAGATGTCAAAAATCTATTAGAATTGGTCGTTAATAACAGGAACCCCGTTTTTTGCTAAAATATAGTTGCTGCTAAAGAGTTAGTCGGATGAAGCAAGTTCGAAGGACACTTCAGCTTTGTGGGACTCTGTAATGTATGGCCCTTCGGGTGATACTTCGGATGATTGCTTCTAATGCCGAAGGATTTGTAAAGGTAATGGTTTAGCTTCTTAGCTGCAGCTTCGGCTATTGAAGGATTTATAAGAGTAATCCTTCGGCTTCTTAGTTGTAGCTTCGGCTTCTTAGCTATAGCTTCGGCTCTCGAAATATTTTTAAAAGTAATCCTTCAACTTCTTAGCTGCATCTTCATTTGTATATCTATCATTTGCCCCCACTCCCTTATTTTACTTTTAAATAAGATGGGGGAGTTGAAGTATTAAATGGTGATAGCTGCGAAGTTGACTGCCAAAGTCCATGTACACCGAAGTATATACTATCAATGATCGTGCACGTCTTTTGAGGAGACGTGTTTGATGACTGTTAACGCCAAAATCTTTCCACGCGCCTCAATCACGTAAAGCGCGTCCAATCCTGCACAATAAACACGTCAATACCAGAAGCTTGACAGCTTGGACCGTCGGGAGATAGCTCCGGCGTGAGAGTCGGTACAGGCAGACACAAGGTTAACAATGGAGGATAAAAACTCTAGTGTTTTGATAGATAAAAATATCAGTTACCTCTCTTGTGTTGTATCTGATCCTCATATACCCAATCTCTGGTTTTGCGTGCCACCTACTCCCCTGGACACCATCCCCACCCCACTGTGATGTCAGCCGACTGTATGCAACCCACCTTCTCTATCCCATCACTATTTGTCACCGCCGACCGATTCAGTCAAATCCTCATTAATGCATTGTAGAGATTACAGTCAACTGTTATCTTTGTCATCATCACCGGTCAAAGCCCAATTCAAACCATTACATTCATAATGGTCAGGCCCAATGACCCGACCCAATAATTTCAGGACCCAACGGAAATAACCCAACATCTCAGCCCCATGGTTCAACCCACTATGCATAAAATATCATGGCCCAACAATGACAATTGTCGTTACAGCTGGTGCATGCCGATTTCTGAGGGATTTTGCTAGAATGAAACGCAAGAAATTCCATCTCAATCCACACTTTTTGCTAATCCGGATCTCTCTCCTGTATTTTCATTGTTGTTAAGTCATCGCCTAGGCATCTCCTAGGGAATGCTTAGGCGTCTACTCTGGTTAAGGCCAAGACGTCGGGCGACTTTCTAGAGGGATAGAAAGTCGAGTGCTCAGATGGATATGTCGTCACCTTGGATGACTTGGAAGCAGAGCGGGCGACTTGGAGATATCGGGTATGGTTCGACCCAAAGTCCAATTGGGTTTATAAAAAAAACTAAAACTAAACTGCAGCTTTAGATCGATTGATCAGATCAGGCCGAGCCCTAAACATTGGCGAATAGAATAGAGAAAGGGTGAGGGTGAGGGAGAGAAGGCGACTCACTTCAACAACATCGACGACCTCTAGCGACTCCGGCGGCGACGGCGGCTTGAAGTATTCTTCTCTTCTTTTCGGCTCTCGCCTCTGCTACTTAAATTCTTCAGTTCTTCTTTACCTCTGCTTCTTCGGTTCTTCTTCTTCACTGCTATATTATATATAGTACATAATTTCTAACTTTATTGCGTATGTTGTGTGTGTTGTGGCTGTTGCCTACACTGCGATATTATATATAGTACATAATTTATAACTTTATTACTTGTGTTGTGTGTGTTTCCTATACTGCTATATTATATATATAGTACATATTCTGCCCTTTTTATCCCTTGTCCCCAAAAGAGCAGGAATGCAAGAAAAGAAAAAAATTATCCCATGTAACATCTTAATGTAAAATTATAAATAGGCTGCCTAATGTGTTTAAGGCTTAATGTAATAAGTAATAACTAAAGAAAATATTGCATAACTAAAGAAAATATTACAGCATGTAACATCTTAATAAATAAAAATTGTATAGGTTCATGCAATGTTTTCTTTTTTAAATGCCATCTATGTTTACTTGTTTTATTATTATAAATTACAATGTCTTGTTTGTTTGTTTAATTCTATTTTGTAGATAGTTAAATGGCGGAAAGTTCGAGAGCGGAGGGTTATGATCCAAGTAAGGATCCTAAAAGAAAGGTCAAGTCTAAGGATCCGAGTTGGAAATATGGATTTTGGCCGCAATTGAGCTATAAAAATCTCGTGCAATGCATACTCTGTGGGGAAAAGGTTCATGGAAGAATCAAGAGATTCAAGCAAAATCTTACCGGTGGGTATGAGGATGTGGCTAAGTGTCCTCAAACTACAACAGAAATTGCAAACGAGATGCGTCAAACAATAATGAGCAACAAAAGGAACAAGCCTATTTAATTTGATGACACTAACGAAGTAGAAGAAATTCAGTCATCTAATATTCCAAGCAATGCATTCAATTCTTCTTTTGCTACTGTTTCAAGTTCTGGGACTTCAACTAAAAGGATGAAGAGTGCATTTCAATTCACTAAGCCACAACCACAAACAAAGACAATTGAAACTCATCTTAGGAAATCTCCTGAAGAAGTTGTGGACGAAAGGCATTGCAAAGATCCTAGCCAAACAACTTTGGAGAATCATCTAAGGTCACCGGAAAGAGAGATAGTTCACATGCACATTGCCAACCGGTTTTTATGAGCATGACATCCCTTTTAATGCAACAAATTCAAGAAGTTTTGAGGTGATAATAGAGGGTATTGGGCAATATGGGTCGGGTTTGAAGCCTCCTTCGTATCACGAGTTGAGAGTTCCGCTATTAGGGAAGGCGAGACTACAACAGAGGAGCTGAAGGAGTAGCACAAAACTTCTTGGAAGCAGTACGGTTGCACTCTTATGTCAAACGGATGGATAGACAAAAGAGGCATACTTGATAAACTTTCTTGTTAATAGTCTTGCAGGGACTTACTTTATAGGATAAGTTCATTCTTCTAGTCAATTTCAGGATGTAAGCATGCTGGCAGAGTTTTTTGATGGGAAGATCAAAGAGATTGGGGTTGAGTATGTTGTGCAAGTAGTGACGGGCAATGCCTCCAATTATAAGGCAGTTGTTCATATTTTAATGGAGAGGAGACCTACTTTGTTCTGGACACCATGTGCAGCCTTACCTAGACCTTATGTTGGAGGATATAGGCAATTTGAAACAATTTAAGTGTATAATCGCGAGGGTAAGAAAAATATCCAGATTCATTTATAGACACGGTCGCCTTCTTAATGCGATGAGGAGCAAAACAGATGGGAGGGACCTTGTGAGATCGGGAGTCACCCTATTTGTTACATTTTTTTAATCCTTCAAAGCTTGTGCAAGCACAAGGATGCTTTGAGACATTTATTCATCAGTGATGATTGGACACATTCTAGGTTGTCAACTACAGAGGTGGGAAAGTGTATGATACACTTATTTTTTTTAGTTTTTGGCATGTCGTTGAAGATTGTATTAGAGCATCACAACCATTACTTGTTGTCTTGAGGATTGTGGATTTGGATGAGAGGCCAACTATGCCTGAAGTTTTTACTGCGATGGAATTCGCAAAGAAGAAGATCAAAGATGCCTTTAATAATAGACAAAGGCTATACAAGAAAGTAATCAACATTATCAAGCGAAGATGGGCATGCCAAATAGAGCAAAAGTTATATGGGGCAACATTGTTCCTCAATCCGGGAAAGTTTTTTGACATCAAGAAAAATCTGATTTAGCTTTTAGGTTACGTATAAACTTTAATGATATTCTTTCGAAAATAGTTTCCGACCAAATTTTGGCAAACAAGATAAGCAACCTAGCCGATGCCTATGATTCTTATGAGTTTTCTAGAGACATGTGGATCAGGCAACGACAGTAAAAAAATCCTAGTAAGTATTTTAAATTAATTATAAATTTTATTTTAAGTTCTATAATTTAGACTATATTTGATTTTAATTTTTAATTTTTTAAATCTAATGTAGTTGATTGGTGGAATGCCTTTGGCGGTTGTGCTATTGAGCTTGCAAAGTTTACAAAGCGAATCCTCGGCCTTTGTTGTTGTTCTTCCTGTTGTGAACGCAATTGAAGCATTTTTGAGTGTGTAGGTATTCAGTAATTAAATATCTTGTATTTAGTAATTAAATAGTACATAACTAATATCTATAAATATTTTATATATTCTTTTGCTTAACATTTTTTTAAACAAAAATTTCATATTCATACGAAGAAGAGAAATAGGTTAGAGCATCAATTGTTAAATGATTTGGTTTATGTGCAATACAATTGTCGAATTATTAAGGTTCCAAAAGAGGCACGAACTTGGAAAAAACTTTGATCCATTAGTCTTAGTTGATTTCAATTGGGGTAATGAGTGGATAGTGCCCGAGCAAGATGTAGTTCATCATGGAGCTGTTGGTGCATCCGATGCGGCTGAGGGTCGCAATATTCATAGATGAGTCATGTCTACTTACTGCGTGGTGGTGTTTTGTCTAAGAGGGAACCGAGGAAAAGAGTTGTGGATGACTCTAATTCTGATGCTGGAGAAGAGGAGGAAGGCCTTCCTAATGATGATGAGGATGTGGATGATGATTATGGCTGAAGAATAACTACTGTTTCAAGTGATGATATCGCTGATGGGATAGATGACGATGATTTGACTCTTGATGATTATGCTTGATAGCTTGAGTGATCCTTTCGTTCTAAAAAATGAGACTTTCGAGTTGAATATTGAGTTTTTATGACTTTGTTTTATTTTTATATTATATTGTCACAATGAACATGTCTTTATCTTATTAAGAATAATGGTTGTCTAATGGTATGATATGACTATATGCTTGTTTATATCTTTATCTTTACAATGATTGTTTACTTGTTTTATCATAAATTATTGAATTCTTAGTATTGAAATTTATAGTATTCTATATATACAATATTAAAACTTAAGAAACTAAACATAAATTTAAGAATTATACTGAATTAAACTAAATATTTTAAAGGCATCACCCTTTATATAATTTGAAGTTGATACAAGTTCAAAAAATTACATGTTCACAACTATAATAAAATTATCCATTTTTACTTGATCTTGTTCACGTGCTGTGATTTGATATGCTACAACCTGTATTATGATTATGGTGAGCAACGACGACGATCTTGCAGTCGGGCGCCAGTTACCATCACAATTTTGCCGCTCAAGTTGCTCCAAGGCTCGAGCTTGTTGTACTCATGAATCATCATTAATTTGGTCCAAGAGGCCTAATCTTCAATTAGATTATTGGAAATACCAAAGAATGAATTACTCCATAGAATAGGTTAGGAATTGACTTCAAATGGGATTACTGTGTTAGGTTTTGCTTTTTCTGGTTGGGACTTGGGAACAGGAAAAGGTCTGCTGGTTTCATTTGATATGTGTACCCCGTGATATGATGGGGGTTATAATCGCCAGAATTGTGGCAATTATGCGTCCGCTAAAATAACTAGCGGATGCCGTGTCCAGTTTTTTAATCTCAACCATTTATTATTAGAACGGACGATTATGATGTTGTTTGCCCAATTTTGATCCATAGCAAATACATGCTATGGATCATTAGAAAAATAAATATATGAATATCTATATAAATATTAAATATATATCATTTTATTCGTATAAAATTTACATTGTTAACGACTTGTCGACTTGTGAAAGACTAGTCAGACGCCTTGTCGTCTAAGCGCTTAAGCACCTGACTGTCGCCTTTCCTCGGCTTGTCGCTTTGATAACTATGCGTATTTCTTGCACTAAATAGTAATAATTTGGAGACTGGGGTGTATTTCTGTTCTCGGCGAGTCTAGAGTAATAGTGTCTTTATAGTATCCTAAAGGAACGTCGTGTGGAAGATATGGCTGAGTCGTGCAATCAACCATCCTGAAAGCTTAGTAATATACTTGATATTTTTCCTTTTGATGACCCAAATGAACTATTGAATGAGGGTGAAAAAGTAGGGTATGCTTTTCTCGGATCATATGATGGAGGCAACGACACTGGTGAACAAGAAGAGAATACTGCTACCGGTGCGTTTTCAGTTAGCAACCCACCGAGTATCAGGAGCGAACTTGAGAGGTTAGATGACGAAAAAATCTTTGTTGAATTAAAATCAGAAGCATATTATATTCTGAACATGTATCTTCAGTAAAAATTATATATATATAATTTTATACAAATAAATTATATATATTTAATATTTATATAGATATTGATATATATATATATATATATATATATATATTTAATGATTTACCATATTCATAATACATGTTGTAGCATATCAAATCACAACAAGAAGTGAACAAAATCAAGTCAAAATGGATAATTTTATTATAATTGTAAACTTGTAATTTTTGAACTTGTACCATCTTCAAAATATATAAATGGTGATACCTTTGTAATATTTAGTTTAATTCAATATAATTCTTAAATTTATATTTAGTTTCTTAAGTTTTAATATTGTATAAATAGAATACCATAAATTTCAATACTAAGAATTCAATAATTTATGATAAAAAAAACAAGTAAACAATCATTGTTAAGATAAAGATATAACCAAACATATAGTCATATCATAACATTAGACAACCATCCTTAATAAGATAAATACATGTTCATTGTGACATTGCCAGAAATGAACATAATATATAAATAAAAACAAAGTCATAAAAACTCAATATTCATCAACTCAAAAGTCTCGTTTTTCAGAACGAAAGGATCACTCAAGCTATCAAGCATAATCATCAAGGGTCAAATCATTGTCATCTATCCCAACAATGGTATTATCACTTGAAACAGTAATTACTCTTTGGCCATAATCATCATCCACATCCTCATCATCATTCCTCCTTTTCTCCAGTATCTGGATCAGAGTTATCCACAACTCATATCATCGGTTCGCTCGAAGTCGAAATACCACCACGCCGTGAGTAGACATGACATGTTCTACGAAGATTACAGCCCTCGGCCTCATCGGATGCACCAACAACTCTATCAACATCCTCCCATGTGAGATCATCTCCATGATGAACGACATCTTGCTCGGGCACTATCCACTCATTACCCCAATTGAAATGATTTAGGGCTAATGGATAAAAGTTTCTTCCAAGTTCGCGTCTCTTTTCGAACCTTGAAACAATTCAGCGATTGTATTGCACATACACCAAATCAGTTAATCGTTGATGCTTGAACCTATTTCTCTTCTTCGTATGAATTTGAAATTTTTGCTTGAAAAAATATTAAGAAAAAGAATATATAAAATATTTATATATATTAGTTAGGTACTAATTAGTATTAAATACAAGATACTTAATTACTAAATACTTACAAACTCAAAAGTGTTCCAATTGCGTTTACAACCGGAAGAAGAACAACAAAGGTCGAGGATTCGCTTTGTAAGCTCAATAGCACAACTGCCAAAAGCATTCCACCAATCAACTACATTAGATGTAAAAAAAAAAAAAAAAAAATCAAATATAGCCTAAATTATAAACTTAAAGTATACTTTATAATTAATTTAATGTACTTACTAGGATTTTTTTACTGTCGTTACCTAATCGACATGTCTCTAGAAAAATCATCATGAGAAAAATCGTCATAAGTAGAATCATAGTCATCAGCTAGGTTGCTTATCTTGTCTGCCAAAATTTGGCCGGGAACTATTTTTGAAAGAATATCTTTAAAGTTTCTACGTAACCTATAAGCTAAATTAGATTTTTCTTCTTTGATGTCAAAATACTTTCCCGGATTGAGAAACAGTGTTGCCCCATATAACTTTTGCTCCATTTTGGCATGCCCATCTTCGCTCGATAATGTTGATCACTTTCTTGTATAACCTTTTGTTTATTTTTAAAGGCACCTTTGATCTTCTTCTTTTCAAATTCCATCGCAGTAAAAACTTCAGGCATAGTTGGCCTCTCATCCGAATCCACAATCCTCAAGACAACAAGTAATGGTTGTTATGCTCTAATACAATCATCAACGACATGCCAAAAACTAGCAGAAATAATTGTATCATACACTTTCTTCCCGACCTCTGTAGTTGACAACGTAGAATGTGTCCAATCATCACTGATGAATAAATGTCTCAAAGCATCATTGTGCTTGCACAAACTTTGAAGGGTCGGAAAAGATGTAGCAAATCGGGTGACTACCGATCTCACAAGGTCCCTATCATATGTTTTGTTCCTCATCGCATCAAGAAGGCGACCGTGTCTGTAAATTAATGTTGTTATTTTTCTTGCCATCCCTATTATACAGTTAAACTGCTTCCAATTACCTATGTCCCCCAGCATAAGGTCTAGAGAATGGACTGCACATGGTGTGCAGAACAAAGTAGGCCTCCTCTCCATTAAAATGTGACCAACTGCCTTATAATTGGAAGCATTGTCTGTCACTACTTGCACAAGATGCTCAATCTCTTTGATCTTCCCATCAATTAACTCTGCCAACATGCTTGCATTCCGAGATTGACTAGAGGCATCTATTGATCTCATAAAGTAAGTTCCTACATGACTATTAACAAGAAAATTTTATCTAGTGTCTGCCTCTTCTGTCTGCCCATCCGTTTGACATAAGAGTGCAACCATGTTGCTTCCAAGAAGTTTTGTGCTTCTCCTTTAGTTCCTCTATTTTAGTCTTTGCCTTCCCTAAAAGAGGAACCGTCAACTCGTGATATGAAGGAGGCTTCAAACCTGACCCATATTGCTCGATAGCCTCTATCATCACGTTAAAACTTCTTGGATTTGTTACATTAAAAGGAATGCCATGCTCATAAACCAGTTGGCAATGTACATGTGAACTTTCTCTCTCTCTTTCGGTGACCTTAGACGATTCTCCAAAGTTGTTTTGGTTAGGACCTTTGTGATGCCTTTCGTCCACAACTTCTTCAGGAGATTTCCTTAGATGAGTTTCAATTGTCTTTGTTTGTGGTTGTGACTTGGTGAATTGAAATGCTCTTTTCATCCTTTTAGCTGTAGTCCCAGAACTTGGAACAGTTGCAGAGGAAGCATTGAAAGGATTGGATGCATTGCTTGGAATATTAGATGATTAAATTTCTTCTACTTCATCATTGTCATCAAATTGAATTGGCTTGTTCCTTTTCTTATTCATTATTACTTGATGCATCTCGTTTGCAATAATATGTTGCTTGAATATCTTGATTCCTCCATAATCCTTTTTCTCGTAGAGTATGCATTGAACGAGATTTTTATCGCTCAATTTTGGCCAAAATCTATATTTCCACCCCTGATCTTGGCCTTTCTTTTAGGATCCTTACTTGGATCATAACCCTCCGCTTCCAAACATTCTGCCATTTAACTATCTATAAAATACAATTACACAAACAAACAAGACATTGTAATATCTAATAATAAAACAAGTAAAAATAGATGGCATTGACCTATACAATTTTTTTATTAAGATGTTACGTGCTGCAATTTTTTTAATTAAGAAAACAAGTTTTATTAGTTATTTCTTATTACATTAAAGCTTAAGCACATTAGGCAGACTATTTACAATTTAACATTAAGCACTAGACAGGCATCATGCTATTACATTAACCATTAGTTGGTTGTCAAGTAGCACTGTAGCACGTTAAGTGTACAACTATACAATATACATTAGTGTCAATTCTCAAAACATAGCAAATGAATTTATACATTATATTATATATGTAATTTACTAATTTATACACTTATACAATAATGAACATATATATGAAGCATTTATATACTATTATAATTTATACACGAAGTAAGCTATCAAATATACACTATTTTAATTAATACATATGTACTATGTATGTAATATAGTGTACACAAGGAATAAACAAATAGTAAACAGCAGAGTGTAGAGTAGAAGAAGAGAAGAACCAAAAAAAGGAAGGGAAAAAAGAAGAAGATGAGAAGATGAGAAGAAGGCGAGAAGATGAGAAGTGAGAAGTGAGAAGGAAAGGATGAGAAGAAGAGAAGAATACCTGTAAACTGTAAAGTCGCCGCCATTGGAGTCAATAGAGGTTGTCAGAGTCGCCGAAGTCGGTACTTCTCTCCTCACCTTATCTCTATCTTAAAGCGCTGAAGGTTTTTTTTTACTCAATTTTCGGCATCACCAAGTCGCATGCTTAGAGTCCAAGGTGTCTCTGAGTCATCCAATGCAATGACATATCCATTTGAGCGCTCATCTTTCTATCCCTCTAGCAAGTCGACTAGACGCAGTGGCGAAGCCACATAGCACTCTATGGGGTCAATCGCCCCTACTGGAAAAAAAAATTCGTTTTATAATGTAAGGTAAATTTTAAAATTTTTAAGTATTATATATAAATTGACCCCACTAAAATTTTATAAATTTTCTATTATACGGGGTCAAATTGAAAATTTATAACTTTGTCAATCAAATTTTAATCACATATGACTCATATCCTCTTAATATATGTATCTTTCTATAATATTTTAAACTAAATAATAATCTAATTTATATTATTTTTTAAAATAAATCATGAATTACTTACTTATGAACAGTTGTGATTAAAAAAAGTCTAGTATGAGTCAATATAGTGTATATATACTATATATTATTACTCATTATATTTTCATTGTAATATAGTATATATATGTATATATATAAAAATACTTGAAAGTATAAAGTATTAAAAAAAATGCCTTGGGGGCGCTGCCCCCGAACCTCCGCTAAATTATTTGTAACTCAGTAATAATTTCGACCCCGCTGACAAAAAATCTTGGCTTCGCCACTGACTAGACGGCTTGGCCTTAACCAGCGAGTGGACGCCTAAGTGATGCCTAGGCGACACTTAGGCAATGACTTAACAACTATGGAGGTTGTTACATTGACAGATGTGAAAGAGCTATCAAAATTGGTCGTTAATAACAGGAACCCCATTTTTGGTTGAAGCCAAGTTGCTGCTAAAGAGTTCGGATGAAGCAAGTCCCAAGGACACTTCAACTTTATGAGACTCTGTAATGTATAGCCCTTCGGGTGATACTTTGGATGGTTGCGTCTTATGCCAAAGGATTTGTAAAAGTAATGTTTCCGCTTCTTAGGTGCAGCTTCGGCTATTGAAGGATTTATAAAA
Organism: Panax japonicus; assembly: GCA_020205505.1. NCBI lineage: Eukaryota > Viridiplantae > Streptophyta > Magnoliopsida > Apiales > Araliaceae > Panax > Panax japonicus. The sequence goes on from CM035100.1 coordinate 48,421,039, forward strand.
GTAATCATTCGGCTTCTTAGTTGCAACTTCAGCTATCGAAGGACTTCTGCTTCTTAGTTGTAGCTTTGGCTATCGAAGGATTTTTAAAAGTAATCCTTTGGCTTATTTTAGCTGCAGCTTCGGCTGTACACCCTATCAGTTAGGATGCGTTATTGTTTGGGGAAATATTTTAACATGGCTTAGTTTATGCCTCCAAAATTTGCTCACGTTAATTTCCGGAATATCTTAAGAGGAAATTATTAGAAAGCTATAATTTTGTTTATGTTTTTCATAACATAAAGAAGAGTTAAGCACTCAATCATTAACTTCACCTCACAAATATATAATTGTATCTATCATAACTTACATCTTGAATCTGTTAATCATCATTTTAACTTCACTAATTACAAGTGAACTTGTAAATGACTTTCTTTGCCCTTCATTGTTTGAAAATATCTTATGCATTCTTTCCCATGGATTTTCATACTAACAACTTCTTACAAAAAACATTTACTTTATGAGGTCATGTATTCTCTTTCAGAATTGAGCAAGGAAGAGTCTGACGATGTGCTTTTTAAGCAGGTATGGTGAGATCATGAAACTTAGATATGTTCTACTACTTATAGATGAAAAATTTTCTTTGGATTAATGTACTCGAATACTTTCACTCAATTGTCCCTCATTTATTTTTTTAGGGTTTCAGTCCAGTTTCTCATACCAAGTTAGGGTTTGTTTGATACGAGCTTAATAGGTCTGAATGGCCTCATATCTGATTCGGTCAGCCATTAAGGCTGTTTGTTTGGATAAATATAGATTTGATTATGGTTGAAACAGTCTAACCGAATAAGGCTGATTTATTTGGCTGATTCTGTCAGCTGCTTGACTGAATAACATTTTACTTGCATGCCCCTCCTAATAAAGATAATTACTTGTAATGTCCGAATATAATCCATCATCTTCACACTGGTGGGTATTTATTCTCCCTCTTTACCAGAGCACTAATGAAAATGTATTTCTTCTCTCTCTTTACTACCTTTTTCGGCATCATCATCCGCCAATTCATTATCAATTGGCATCAGAAACTCCGGAAAACCCACAAAATGGTCACCAGAATCCTCCCCAATTTGCTTTCTTGGACTCCGCTGATTCAAATTGCTTTGACTCCATTGATTTGGATTTTTATGTTTTGGGTTTGTTGATTGAGTTTGTGATATGAAGTTCAAGGAGTAGGGGAGAAATGATAAGGTTAGGGGAGAGAGAAGTCCTGTAGCCGCACAGGAGAAATTTTGGGCTTTGGGATTTTTCGTTGTATATAAGAAATAAAATTTGATGGATAAAAAAAAAATACTCAATCCAATTTGTTTGAATTATTAAAATATTGCATAATAAATATTGTATTAAACTTGTTTTTTACTTCGTTCATACTTGTATACTTGTTCAACATAGTTTAGAGGGATAAAATAGTAAAAAATTGTTAATCAGATGTCTCATACATATCAATTATCAAACAACTTTTTCATTCAGCATTTAAAATTCTGTTTCATTCAGCTAATTCAGATTGCTTAAACATTCAGAAATGTTTCATTCAATTTTATCAAATAGCCTCTTAGTCCTTGATATGAGATTTTGAAACATTTTTTCTTTTTTCATATAAGCAATTGCATAATATGGATTTCAAATATTCATGATTTAGATGTGAAGGAGTCAAATTACTCCTCTCTCGGTCTATAATGTTTTAATCCTGACAATACAAATTTAATTTGTTAGGGAAACATTTAACATAAAGGAAGTCAAGTTCAGTATAAGTTGGTAATACTTTGTTATGAAGGTCATGGAGTTTAAAAGAAGAGCAGTGACATTTGAAATTGAGCTAGTGTGTGATCAAGTAGGATACAAAGAAGGAGAAAATTAAAGAAGGGCATAATAGTCTTTTCGTTTATTGTCTAATGGAATCAAGACAAAAGATTTTGTTGCACCTTGCCTCAAAACTATAGTTGTTTATGTGTAGAATTTTGATACTTAGATAACAATGTGCAAAAACGTGTAAACCTCATGTGGTCATCTGAAATTTACCCCAAAATTGTCAAAGTAGAAATTATAATTTTAGGATAAGGGAGAGATAAGGGAAGTGAGATGAAGTATTATACGTGTTTCTTTGAAAAAAAATATTATACTATGTGCATACATTGAAAAGCAATTTTTGTTCCCTTTTATACCTTATTCTTTTTGTTTAATTTCACCATATTCAGTTACACTCTTTCAAGTTTTATTAAACCGGATAATCTTTTTTTTGCAAAAACTAATAATGATAATTACCTGGCAGGAAATGCATATTTCCTTTTACTACTATATTGTCACTGATTTAGTTTAGCCTCTAGGCAGCAGATTTTTGTTGTCCTTATATAGTTTGGGTTTCCAATAGGCTTAGGTCCCAAAATATTTTTCCTTTCGGCGTGTTCATCTTAATTGCGCTTAATTTTTTCTTCTTATAACTCTTAAATGTTTTAAGTATCCAAAAGACTTCTTGTATGGACTTAACATGAAAAAAGAGAAAACTTCAAGAATATCTTTACATTAATGTTATAGATTGAATCAGCTATATAGATGCTTGATTGTATGCCTTGCAGGCTTGGCTTGCATATTTTTGGAGAAGAGTGAAAAATCATGGGTTAGAACCGGAAATTGCAGAGGAGCGGGTACAGTTCTGGATCAATCAAAGCACTCAACCACCAACCTGGCACGATGCAGTTAATGGTACTACATTTTTCTCTTCCTTCCCATAGTCACAGATGCAGTTAATGTTGTATAATACACTTATTTGTTTCTACTTTTCTCAAGGCTTAAATACACTTTAAACCTTTTAAAGTATTCCATATTCTGGAACATGATCTTTTTAATGTTACAATTTTAAGATATTGAATCCTTAATGTCCCTGAATTTCTATATAATAAAATATTCTAGCCACCAGATTTAACATTTCTTGCCATGAAAAAGTCACATGACTCGAAATGAAATGGCAGTTTAGTCTTTTAAGGGGATATAACATTTATATTGGCTCCGATTTTTTTTTGAAGGACACACTAATCACTGTGCATACAATTTTATGTGCTTCCAAAGATATTTGTACTCAAAATACTCACTCTAATCAATTACTATACGGTGGTGGCTTGTAGGTTTTATTCAGAGAAATTTAGAGATATCGAGGTTCTATCTCTTAAAATTGAAATATTGGGGTTTAAGTTCTAAATTGCGAAAAGAAAAGAAAAAACTTGAAAGGTTTAAAGGGTATTTAAACCTTTTCTAAATGTATTAACGATCCTATAATTGTAACCAAGTGGAAAAAAGTAATTTTGTACTTTGTTTACATTAATTTCCTCTATGGTGTAGTTTATTTATTTGTTGATCTCTCTCTCATTATTCTGCTCAAAATTTTAATATGAAGAATACGCCATGTGACAGTTGAGCGTGGTCTTAGTGGAGCTCAGAAAGTTGGGGATTGAAAACCAATTGTGGGAAGAATCTCGGAAAATGATCGATTAAGACTCCACCCAGAGATTGCAAATGGACTCCGATTTTGATATGCAATCTAGTTTTCCTTTCCTAACATCCAATATTGGAAATATCTTAGCTGGTAGTATTATTCATGACAGCATTTCTACAAGTTGCATGTTTCTTATTTACTGATTATTATTTACAAGTGGACTCGGCTATTGCTGTATATTACTGTTAATTTGTTGTCAGAAAAATTACCAAAGAATTTTCCATAGCAATTTTATGCGCTTAATTTTGTATTCGATATACGATGTTCGTGAAGTTGCAAAATTTAATTTTCCCTTCGGGATAAATAACGTTTTGGTCATTGTACTGGGTCCGATTTTCATTGTGGTTATCGAATTTTTTTTTATTACAATCGAATAACTGTACTTTCAAAAACTTACAAAATGGTCATTCCGTCCGATTTTTCGTCCAAAAAACGTTACGAATGCTGACTGTGCAAGTTGATTTGACTTTTTTGCTTGCGTGGAACATAGAAAAGACAAGCAGGTGGATTGTTATAGCACAAATGATCAAAACTATTAACTACTTCACCTAAACAATTTCAAAACTAATAATAATAATAATACTAATAATTTCAAAATAATAATAATAATCATAAATACTATTAATAGTAATAATTTTAAAATTCTATTTTTGAAAAAAAAATATGTTATTTTTAAGTCTTTTTTTAAAAAAAAAAATTGTTTTTTAAAAAAATTTTGTTTTTTAAATTTCAATTTTTTTAAAAACTTTAAAAAACGTTAATTTTTTATAAAAATAGAATTTTTTTAATTTTTTAAAAAACGTTAATTTTTTTTAATTGAACTAATATTTTTTAAAAAAAGTCTGTTTTTTTAAAAAAGGTTAATTTTTTTATAAAAACAGAAAATTTTACATTTTTTTAGAAAATTAAAGTTTTTTTAGAAATTTAAGGTTTTTTTAGAAAAGTAAAGTTTTTTAAATTTTTTTAGAAAAGTAAGGTTTTTTAATTTTTTTTTTAGAAAATTAATGTTTTTAAAATTAACGTTTTTAAAATTTTTAAAAATTAACGTTTTTTAAATATTTAGAAAAGTAACGTTTTTAAATTTTTAAATTAAATTTTTTAAAAATTAACGTTTTTTAAATTTAAGAATTTTTTTAAAAAATATTATTTCAGTTTAAAAAAATATTAAAGTTTTTTAAAAAAAATAAAAATATCTGTTTTTTTGAAAAAGTAACTCTTTTTAAATTTAAGAATTTTAAAAAAAAAACAGACTTTTTATAAAAAAGATTAGTTTGGTTTAAAAAAATTAACTTTTTTTTTAAAAAAACAGACTTTTTTGAAAAAATGTTAGTTCAGTTAAAAAAAATTAACGTTTTTTAAAAAATTAAAAAAATCCTGTTTTTATAAAAAATTAATGTTTTTTAAAAAAAACAGACTTTTTTTAAAAAATTGAATTTTAAAAAACAGATTTTTTTTAAAAACAACTTTTTTTAAAAAAAGACTTTTTTAAAATTAACAGATTTTTTTTAAAATTATAATTTTAAAATTATTACTATTATTATTATTATTATTTTGAAATTATTATTATTATTATTAGTTTTGGAATTGTTTAGGTGAAGTAGTTAATAGTTTTGGTCATTTGTGCTATAATAATCCGCCTGCTTGTATTTTCTGTGCTCCACGTAAGCAAAAAAGTCAAGTCAACTTGCACAGTCAGCATTCCTAACGTTTTTTGGACGGAAAATCGGACGGAATGACCATTTTGTAAGTTTTTGAAAGTACAGTTATTCGATTGTAATAAAAAAAAATTCGGTAACCACAATGAAAACTGGACCCCAGTACAATGACCAAAATGTTATTTATCCCTTTTCCCTTCTCTACTTTATTCTCTTTACAATGTGTGTGAGTTTGGAGAGGAAAGAGAATTTAAAATTTATGAGTTGAGAGAGATTTAGAAGTAAATTTTGATTTAAAAGAGTAAATTACCATTTTACTTTCATGAGATTACGTTTGACAACTATTATAAGAATATCTTTAGTATGTATCGTTTAGGTGCTCAATAATTTTCTCCCAAAAGTTTGGGAGAAAATTATTGACATAAAATTTGTTTAAAATATATCTCTTTCTCTTTTTTATTTTTCTCCTTAAAAAACTCGCAAACAAAGAATTTTTAATTTTTCCCCATAAATCTCTCTCTATTTTTTTCTCCACTTTATATAACTCATAAAAGCAATGATAATTTTTTATTAGAGTTCTTTTTATAATGAATTATACATTATTGTCGGCGTCAGAATTTTTATTTATCCCTTTCTGTTGTCTTTTGGTGTTCTCATTTTAGGTGAAATTTGTTTGAAAAAATAAGTTTGAAAATGTTCGACATGTATATGTCGACGATTTGATTGTAAGAGTCGCTAGTTGGTTATTTTTAAATGGTTGCATCAATTCAATCGAGAAAAGGATTTGTACAAAGACCTAGTGATGTGACACTGTTTAACTGGTCTGGGAAATCGAAATTCGTTGGGGTCCGGGGGCTTGATTAAGCGGAGGGAATGTGTTAGGCACCCCCCGACTTTCGTGAAAACACGGTTATCGTCACTTTTTATTAAAAAAAACTTTTATCTGTTTATGTGTGTGTGGGCTAGGTCTATGTGCAATTGTTTGGACGTAGTGCTATGCTTCGTTTGCAACCTATATACAAAGGGTTTGACTTTTGTATAAAAGTTCAATTTTAACAAGATATAACAGTGATGTTTTGTAGAACAAGTTTTTCAAACTTTTGTGCTCAATAGTAATCGAGGCATTTGATACTTTCATTTTATTATGTGTTCGGCTTGTTTATTTTTATTTTCGAGATGCGAAGCATATTCGAGAAAATAAGATACATAGCAGTGCCGAACTCCTTGTGGGCATGAGAGTCATCTAAGGATGTTCACCGTAGATAATTTATAAGATGGTTGCAGCTGAAAATGTCCATCACGGGAACCGAATCTAGATTCAGAAACTGAATCTAGTGATCACATGATTCCCAGACTCACATGAGGAAGCAATATGTGCAAACGTTAGAAAAAGAACTAGATTTGAGTAAATCTAAACTATTCCAGCTTCAACGGTTCCAGTTTAGTCACCACAAACCGGTTAAAGTGAGAAATAGTTCATATTTAAGCAAATCTTGCCTGCAAGCTGAATGAACAAATATCTACATTATGAAAGCAGATAAAACAGTTATATATTGTAAGACTCTGAATTTTATGAAATGAAAATATTCAATTTTCTTATAATTATTATTCTATTTAGTAAATGGTTAAATTGATAAAAAGGTTAAAGTTAAGGGTGATATATGAAAATTTTATAAAGTAAACAAGTTGTCATAAAATATTCGTTTGGTCGAGGAATATTCTTTTTATCGAGGAATATCCATACGACGACACAATCATTAGTGGACCCCATAATGGAATAACTGTCGGATTTAGAAAGCGACATAAATAACTTTTTATAAAAATAACGGCAAAACTTTTACCAGTTAACTGTTGAAATATCTGATGATAAAAGTACAGTAATACGCGTGGTTGCATAGTAGCACACGATATTGTACAACTATATTTGATTATTGATGCTTACGTGAGAAGTCACTCAGTTTTATTCAATTATTGTCACAGTATCATCTGCATAATATTTTATATTATTAAATCAATAATTGAGGCGACAAAGTTATTCATATTATTATTTGTATTATTGATAATGTCTAGAAAGTTTTGTCGAGGAAATGAGTTTGGTTACCTAATTGTGCACCAATAAGGAGAAGTCTTTATCGAAAAGCCCCCTCTTTCCTAAAAATGATCTAGTTGTTAATATTGCGAGTTATAATAGTAATGATGAATAAATGTTATTTAAAATGTGTTTTGTGAAGCCGAGTAAATTGAGATAAATAGAGGATTTTTTATGAAGTATTTGTTGTAAATTTGACTTATTATATGGACCCCTACTGTAACACCCCCTTTCCCAAAAGGAAAAAGGGATGTCACGCACAAACATAATAAATATAAATCTTCAATAAACCTCAAAATATCTCCAATAAAATTTAATACCAAATGTCACATACTCCAATTTAAATAGAATGAACTCCACATTTACATAGTCTCTACTAAGAATAAATAAATATCAAAATAGACCCCAAAACATCCAGTTATAAAATCTTAGGAAAACCAAGTCTAATAATAATTTCAAAAGCTAATCTACTCATTTGGATCAAAGCTAGCTCTCATCCCACAAATCCTTATCACCCCTGATTACCTGCCGGAAAAAGAACACAACGTGAGCCAATTGTCCAGTATGTATACGAAGATGAATAAATACATCACAATAAATAATGAATCTAAAAGAATTTAATGAATGAACACATGTGAACTACAAACGACTGACGAATAGATCAAAATTTGAGAGTCCATTAACAAATGACTAACACTATCAATCGAATAATTATAGCCAAAAGAATTCCAAATAAATAAGGCTGAATCAAATGGTTGTAAGATAACAATTTTATACTGAGCTCAAATACAAATAGCCAAAGGCTAACAAAATACATCAGTATCATGATGTATACAAATCAAATCGGATAGTACGCACGACACATACGTCACTAATCCGCCAAATAAATCAAATAAAATCAAATCAAATCAAATACTGGGTCGACCCATACGTATCCTGAACAAATATATCAAATGGCCAAAGCTCATACCCAGAGCATACAAAATGATACGCCGTGGACTGATCACACCGCCACGGAAGGTGTCATGCCCTTGTGTCAAGAGGACATGCCTGTGGTACCCCCACAGGTGGTTAGCTCAAGTATACCCTAAGGATCAAGCTACAAAATGTAAGCCAAAAGGGGTTCAAATCACAAGGCTTACATGACCATCTCCGAATGATATCAAATTATCAAATACGAACATACTCAATATCATAGTATATCAACAATCAAAACAACTCCTGAATGTGAACAAATTATACGAAGGAGGATGCAAACAAATGAAGTCTCTAAAATACGAATTTTAATGTCAACGCCAAAATAAAACTATCACAACAATTTAGACATCAAGGAATAATCCTGAGAAGCAATACCAAATCTCTAGACGAATACAAAACGAACGAATTAAATTTAAAGGAATATCGCTGAAAAAAGTACGGAATCCGTACCTTAATATAGTATCAAAGTAATTCGCCGAATCTAAATATCGCCCGCTAAACTCCCTCAATCCTATCTAATTATCAAAATAAAATATAAAGCATATAATTAAATTACGAACTCGTACAAATTATTATTATTATTTTTTTCATTAATTTAATAATTTTTATATATTATATTCAAATTGTAATCAAGAGATATATTTTAATTATAATACCAATATTATAATATTATTTATTATCATCCCCCTTTATTTTTAAAATAAAAAATAAAATAAAATCTGTATATCTTTAATATGAATATATATATATATATATATATATATATATATATATATATATATATATATATATATATATATATATATACACACACACAACGGATCCTGTCCGGGAGTCCGGATAGGACCCAAAATCCGAACCATTTTTTTTTGCTTTTTTTTTGAAACAACTAAAATAAAAATAAAAATTTATGGAACTGAAATTTTTCCATAATACACTGTTTTGGGTGTGTTTTTAACACCCACACCAACCAATGTATGTACAGTCTGCCCAGACTGTACAGAAATGTTTTGGTATAGGCATCCAAATCACGCCCAAAACACTGTATTATGGAAAAATTTCAGTTCCATAATTTTTTTTTTTTTAGTTGTTTCAAAAAAAAAAAGCAAAAAAAAAAAAAAGGTCCGGATTTTGTTAAAATCCGGGAGTCCGGACCTGATCCGGACTCTCTCCCCCCCCCTCTCTCTCTCTATATATATATATATATATATATATATATATATATATATATATATATATATATATATATATATATATATATATATATATAAGAAAAGTTTCGCAGGCTATATACATATACACGAAATGCCGAAATCCTAATCAAATGGCATAATAAAATTTTAAAATAGATTGCAGACACAACAAGAAATTAAATTCCAATTACAATAGCAAAATAATTATTTTGTATTCAAAAATAGTCCAATAATTACCTATGAGAAGAAGAATATGATGAATAAAATTCTAAGATTTTGCTCTCAAACCCTTTCGCAATCACAGTCACGTTCCTTCGTTCCCTCTTGCGCCTCCTCCTTTTGTTCTCGCTTAATTCTCACAACTCATCAGGCGTAAAGAGGTATAACTAGGTTTTAATGATATAATTATTAATACTTCTAATTTGATTAGGAATTAAAATTAGACAAATATAGTTTAGACCCAATTAATTTAAAAGCCCAAATTAATACAATCCTCTACTTATTATGGTCCACATGAATTAAATAGAATCTGACCCAAACATAAGGAAATCCCAATTAAATATTTTAAAGCTTACTTAAATATTTATTATTATTTTTATTGGGTATTACATCACCTTCCCCTTAAAAAGGATTTCGTCCCCGGAATCAAAAGAACAGAGCGTACCTAGTTTTCAAAAAGATGTGGATATTCTGCTCGAATAGACTCCTCCACCTCCCAAGTAGCTTCCCGCTCCGAATAGTTTTTCCACAAGACTTTAACAAAAGAAATTGTCTTCCTCCTCATAATCCGTTCTTGACGATCTAGAATCGCCTCGGCTTCTTCCTCACAAGTAAGATCTTCTTGAATTTTATGTAACGGGTATTGCACAACATGAAGCGGATGATAGTTATATTTCCTTAACACTGAAACATGAAAGACATTATGTACATGAGATAACTGTGGAGGCAAAGCCACCCGATATGCCACTTCTCCAACTCTCTCAAGGACTTCAAAAGGGCCAATGAAACGCGGACTAAGCTTCCCTTTCAAACCAAACCTTCGAACACCTTTCCATGGAGAAACTTTCAAAAACACGTGTTCACTAGGTGTGAATTCAAGAGCCCTTCTATGAATATCAGCATAACTCTTCTGCCGCTATCTAGCTTCTTTCAATTTTTCTTTAGCCACTGCTACCTTCTCCGTAGTAATCCTAACCAAATCGGGTCCTTTTATTACCCTTTCTCCAACCTCATCCCAACAAGTCGGAGCTCGACACTTCTTACCATACAATGCTTCAAAAGGGGCCATACCAATACTAGCTTGCCAACTATTATTATATGCGAACTCCACCAAACTCAAATAATCATCCCAGTTTCCTGTCCACTTTAAAGCACAAGATCGCAACATGTCTTCTAATGTCTGAATAGTTCTTTCTGATTGTCCATTTGTCTGCGGGTGAAAAGCTGTACTATAGTTGAGTCGCGTTCCCCAAGCTCGTTGAAACCCTTTCCAAAATTGAGAAGTAAATCGCAGATCCCGATCCGAAACAATAGAAACTGGAGTCCCATGAAGCCTAACAATCTCACGTTAAAAAATATCTGCTGACTTATTTACCGAAAAATCTTCACAAATAGACAGAAAATGAGCCGATTTAGTCAAACGATCCACTACCACCCAAATAGTATCATTCTTTTTAAGAGTCCTCGGCAACCCAGTCACAAAGTCCATCGAAATGTCATCCCATTTCCACACAGGAATCTCTAACTATTGCAACAAACCACCAGGCCACTGATGCTCTATTTTCACTTGCTGACAAGTAAGACATTTACTCACAAATTCAGCTACATCCCTTTTCATTCCACTCCACCAAAAATTCTCCTTCATATCCTTATACATCTTTGTAGACCCCGGATGAATAGAAAATGGCAAACTATGAGCTTCAGTCAACACTGCCTCACGAATCATTGGATCCATTGGAACACATAACCGTTTACCGAACCATATTACACCTTGTTCATCAATACGAAACTCTGGTTGCCTACCCTCATTCATATTATGCGCTACAGTCCATAACTCACCATCCTCCTTTTGGGCTTCTTTGATACGCAAAATAAGAGAAGGTTCCACCCTCATACCTACTACCAACCCATCAGAACCTCTAGCATATAGCTCTAAACCCACATGCTCCATATCCGAGATAAGTTGAGGTTGTGTAACCAAGGCAGCTACATTCCCTGAACTCTTCCGGCTAAGAGCATCTGCAACCACGTTAGCCTTACCGTTGTGATACTGAATCCTGGCATCATAATCCTTGAGAAGCTCCAACCAACGCCTCTGTCTCATGTTAAGCTCCTTCTGAGTAAAAATATATTTAAGGCTCTTGTGGTCGGTGAAAATGTCACAATTCTCTCCATATAAATAGTGCCTCCAAATTTTTAGGGCAAAAATAACTGCTGCTAACTCCAAGTCATGGGTAGGATAATTCACCTCATAAGGTTTAAGTTGTCTGGAAGCATAAGCAATTACCTTACCATGCTGCATCAAAACGCACCTTAATCCTTTCTTGGAAGCATCACTGTAAATTTGATAACGTCCTATCCCCGACGATAATGTAATCACTGGAGCCGACACAAGCCTCTTCTTAAGCTCCTCAAAACTTTTCTCACATTCCTCATTCCACACAAACTTTATTCCCTTCTTCATCAATTGAGTTAACGGCAAAGCTAACAAAGAGAACCCTTCCACAAATCGCCTGTAGTACCCTGCCAAACCCAAGAAACTCCTTATTTCAGTTACCGTGGTAGGTTTTGGCCAATTAGTGATAGCCTCAACCTTCGCAGGATCCACCTTAATACCTTCAGCAGACACGACATGTCCCAAAAATGCTACCTGTTCTAACCAAAACTCGCATTTGGAGAACTTAGCATACAACTTATTCTTTTGCAGAACCCCCAAAACAGTACGAAGATGCTCTTCATGCTCCTCCTTAGACTTGGAATACACCAAAATGTCATCAATGAAGACAATGACAAATTGGTCCAAATACTCACTAAAAACCCGATTCATCATACCCATAAACACTGCCGGAGCATTAGTAATCCCAAAAGACATCACTAAAATCTCATAGTGCCCATACCGAGTACGAAAAGCTATTTTTGGAATGTCCTCTTCCCTCACCCTCAACTGATGGTACCCCGACCTCAAATTTACCTTTGAGAAGAACTTTGCCCCTTGGAGCTGATCGAAAAGGTCATCTATCCGTGGCAATGGATATCTGTTCCTGATAGTGATCCGATTTAGCTCCCTATAATCTATACATAATCTCATAGATCCGTCCTTCTTCTTCACAAACAACACTGGAGCACCCCATGACGATACACTCGGTCTAATGAATACACGATCTAACAACTCCTGCAATTGTTCCTTTAACTCCTGTAACTCTAACGGAGCCATTCTATAGGGTGCCTTAGAGATAGGTTCCGCTCCAGGAATGAGCTCAATAGCAAACTCAACTTCCCTTAGCGGTGGCAATCCTGGCAGATCCTTAAGGAATACCTCAGGAAATTTTTGAACAACTAGATAGTCATCAAGTTGGGGCTCATCCCTTGAGGTATCCTTCACATAAGCCAAATAACAGTCATGTCCCTTAGAAATCATTTTGCTCGCCTTCAAAGCTGAGATCAACTTTACAACACCATTCGGCTTGGAACATTGAAACTCGAATTCTGGAGCCTCTAAGGTTCCAAAAATAACCTTTCTCGCCTGACAATCAATAGTGGCTCGATGCTTAATCAGCCAATCCATACCCAATATGATATCGAAATCATGCATCACTATCGGAAGTAAGTTAGCTGCGTACAACCTCCTCCCTAACTTCAAAGGACACTCATGAAAATACTCAGAAATAATCACAGAATTCCCCATCGGGGTAGCAATAGACAAATGAGGATCTAATATATAAGAAGACACACCAAGATGACGAACAAATGAAAGTGCGACAATAGAGTGGGTAGATCCAGTGTCAAACAAAACTGATGCCTCACGATTTCCTACAAAAAGGATGCCTGAAATAGTACCTGGTGCTTGGGCTGCCTGATTAGCTGTTAATGCAAATACTCTCCCACCGGTGTTGCGCTGACCGCCATTACCACCATTACCGCCTCCCCCATTACCACGCTGAACTGTGCAGTCCCTTGCTCTATGTCCCATCTGTCCACATAAGAAACAAGCCCCTGTATTTCTATAGCACGCCCTACCAGCATGATACCCACCACAAGTAGCACATGGAGTAGGTGGAAGTGGCAAAAGGTTCGAATTGCCCCCACTTGCCGGTCCCGGATACCGCCCCTGAATTTGACCCTGTTGGCGATGCTGACCCTGATTCTAATTTTGCTGGAAGCCCCTGTTCTGTTGAAATCCCCTATTTTGATACTGTCCTCCAGCTTGCCACTGACCCTGCTGCTGACCTCCACGACCACCCTGCTGCAGTGGGTAAGTAAAATCCCTTCTAGGATTAAATCGCTGACCCGATGGAGGCTCATTCCAATGATTTTGCCTTCTATTCTGATTTCTGCCAAACTGCCCCATTCCTTGCCCTTGCTGGTCATCTCTATCTCTCTTTCGACTCCCTTCTGATTTTGAAGCTCGAAAGTCCTTGTGCTCCATTTCCACACTCTTAGCTGCATTAGCCACCTGTGATACATCTGTAAATATGGTGTGGATGATTGATCTCCTATACTCATATTTCAAAGCCCATTTGAACTTTTCTGCTTGTTGTGCAGCTGTCCCAGCAATTGAACCCACAAAACCAGCCAATCTCGTAAACCTCGCTATAAAATCAGTAATAGTCTCATCATCCTTCTGCCGAATGGACACAAATTCCCTGATGTATGCATCCCTATCAGCATTTGGGAAATACTGCTGATAGAAAAGGTCACAAAATTCGCTCCATATGAGCCCATCCATAAATCCATCTCCCTGTGTAGCCTTCAACGATCCACCATCGCTGAGCATCATCCTCTAGCTTATAAATTGCTAACCTCACCTTCTGATTTTTTAAACACCCAATCACATCAAAAATCTTCTCCAAGTGGGCGATCCAGTTCTCCGTATCAATTGGAGTCTGAGCAAAACGAAAAGAATTGGGCTTCTGCTTAATGAACCCCTCTAATAACACATACAACGGCTCCACTTGTTGACCCACTTGATCCTCGGGAGGAACATTCTGCTCATGTTGTGGTATCTCATCATCATCTCCCATGCCATTTGCATGTTGATTTCCTTGCATCTATGGAATACCCTGCATAGCCTGTGCCACAGCCTGCGTAACTGCCTTATTCACCATTGCTGCAACCATAGCCAGGGTTATTATTGCATTACCCTGGGCCCCATCATTTCCACCTTGGTTAACAGCCTCAACCTGGGGCTGCCTCTGACCCCTCCTACCGTTATTACCGGCCTGCCTCCTAACAATTTTCGAAGACTTACGAGCCATCTATGATACAAATCAACAAATAAGAACAAACAGATCAAAACAAATAATCAAAGCCAAAATTATTCAGAACGAAGATCAAACGCAAGACGACACTATAATAAAATCTTATAACTACCCAGTGATCTACCCATAACTCACAGGTCAAGCCTAAAATGCAATCTACAAGATCATAACCTAAGCTTTGATACCAACTCTGTAACACCCCCTTTCCCAAAAGGAAAAAGGGATGTCACGCACAAACATAATAAATATAAATCTTCAATAAACCTCAAAATATCTCCAATAAAATTTAATACCAAATGTCACATACTCCAATTTAAATAGAATGAACTCCACATTTACATAGTCTCTACTAAGAATAAATAAATATCAAAATAGACCCCAAAACATCCAGTTACAAAATCTTAGGAAAACCAAGTCTAATAATAATCTCAAAAGCTAATCTACTCATTTGGATCAAAGGTAGCTCTCATCCCACAAATCCTGATCACCACTGATTACCTGCCGGAAAAAGAACACAACGTGAGCCAATTGCCCAGTACGGATACGAAGATGAATAAATACATCATAATAAATAATGAATCTAAAAGAATTTAATGAATGAACACATGTGAACTACAAACGACTGACGAATAAATCTAAATTTGAGAGTCCATTAACAAATGACTAACACTGTCAATCGAATAATTATAGCCATAAGAATTCCAAATAAATAAGGCTGAATCAAATGGTTGTAAGATAACAATTTCATACTGAAAATACAAATAGCCAAATGCTAACAAAATACATCAGTATCATGATGTATACAAATCAAATCGGATAGTACGCACGACACATACGTCACTAATCCGCCAAATAAATCAAATAAAATCAAATCAAATCAAATACTGGGTCGACCAATACGTATCCTGAATAAATATATCAAATGGCCAAAGCTCATACCCAGAGCATACAAAAGGATATGCCGTGGACTGATCACACCGCCACGGAAGGTGTCATGCTCTTGTGTCAAGAGGACATGCCTGTGGTACCCCCACAGGTGGTTAGCTCAAGTATACCCTAAGGATCAAGCTACAAAATGTAAGCCAAAAGGGGTTCAAATCACAAGGCTTACATGACCATCTCCGAATGATATCAAATTATCAAATACGAACATACTCAATATCATAGTATATCAACAATCAAAACAACTCCTGAATGTGAACAAATTATACGAAGGAGGATGCAAACAAATGAAGTCTCTAAAATACGAATTTTAATGTCAACGCCAAAATAAAACTATCACAATAATTTAGACATCAAGGAATAATCCTGAGAAGCAATACCAAATCTCTAGACGAATACAAAACGAACGAATTAAATTTAAAGGAATATCGCTGAAAAAAGTACGGAATCCGTACCTTAATATAGTATCAAAGTAATTCGCCGAATCTAAATATCGCCCGCTAAACTCCCTCAATCCGATCTAATTATTAAAATAAAATATAAAGCATATAATTAAATTACGAACTCGTACAAATTATTATTATTATTATTTTCATTAATTTAATAATTTTTATATATTATATTCAAATTGTAATCAAGAGATATATTTTAATTATAATACCAATATTATAATATTATTTATTTTCATCCCTTTTTTTTAAAATAAAAAAATAAAATAAAATCTGTATATCTTTAATATGAATATATATATATATATATATATATATATATAAACGAAATTGTAGAATATATATATAAAGAATCAGTTTATACATATATATTACTAAAATCAAGGAAATCAAGTATATATATATATTTATAAGAAGAAGCTAGTTAATATATATATATATATATATATATATATATAAGAAAAGCTTCGCAGGCTATATACATATACACGAAATGCCGAAATCCTAATCAAATGGCATAATAAAATTTTAAAATAGATTGCAGACACAACAAGAAATTAAATTCCAATTACAATAGCAAAATAATTATTTTGTATTAAAAAATAGTCCAATAATTACCTTTGAGAAGAAGAATATGATGAATAAAATTCTAAGATTTTGCTCTCAAACCCTTTCACAATCACAGTCACGTTCCCTCGTTCTCTCTTGCGCCTCCTCCTTTTGTTCTCGCTTAATTCTCACAACTCATCAGGCGTAAAGAGGTATAACTAGGTTTTAATGATATAATTATTAATACTTCTAATTTGATTAGGAATTAAAATTGGACAAATATAGTTTAGACCCAATTAATTTAAAAGCCCAAATTAATACAATTCTCTACTTATTATGGTCCACATGAATTAAATAGAATCTGACCCAAACATAAGGAAAGCTCAATTAAATATTTTAAAGCTTACTTAAATATTTATTATTATTTTTATTGGGTATTACACCTACCTGCTCATTTTTCAAAATAGTGTGTTATGAGTGTGATAATATATATATATATATATATATATATATATATATATATATATAACATAATACTTTTATAAAGTTATTCGTTTTATTATATTATAAATAGAATATATTATATTTTATTTAAAAAATTTCGTTTTATTAGAATATGTTATTACATAGTGCTGCATAATAAAATAAAAAAATTTCGCGTGAAATCAGCCGGTGCGCGTCCATGACTTTTCCTTTATTGTTCATCCAAATAGTGCCCAACCATTCTCTTATAAATAGGATGTTCATTTTAGAAAAGAAAAACACACCAGAATAAGAGAATTATTCTTCTATAAAATTGAGCGTATTTCTTTTGAGTTTAAGGAAGCTTTGAGTGTAGAAAATAGTGAAAGTTTTCTTCAAAAATATATCCGCTATACCAGTCAGAAGTACTCTCTTTTTAAGGTAAGGGATGTCATTTTTAAAGTAAGGGGTGTTATTTATTTCATATTCGCTTACGATATTATTTTTCCTATTCGTAAGGAATTTTATTTTTGTTCAATATTCGTAAGGAATATTATTTTCGTTCAATATTCGAAAGGAATATTATCTTCGTTTAATATTTGTAAGGAATATTATTTTCGTTCAACAGTTGTAAGGGATATTATTTTTGTTTAATACTCGTAAGAAATAATATTTTCTTTCATACTCTGTAGTATTTAAGTAATATTATTTCATTTCGTATTCCTAATTCTACACTCATGTTGATAAAATATTGCTTCTATACTCCTTGAAATTAATAGAATATCCTTGAATTTTGCACTTCATCTAGTATCGTTTCACAAGGATATTTTTTTGAACATTCTTGTTAAATTTTAATCTTTTTATGTCGAAGTACTATTCATACGTACGCCACTATTCATACATACGTAACTATTCATGGGGTACTATTCACGACAAAAAATTGATTATTTTCTGTCCAAATTATTTTTGATACGTGAATATTATTCTTGAATTTTACTCCACAAAGCAGTATTATGTTGAAAATTTGGACATTCTTGAACTCTGGATAAATTGAATTATAAATCTTTAAAATTTATCATTGCTCTCATTTAATTGAATTCTTTTATCATTGTCATCATCCTCATGCTTATATTGTGATTAAAGTCCTCATTGGCCCGTAGTGCATTGATGGACAGTTGTTGGTATGATTATGACCAGGAATTTTGTATCAGTATAATCATGACCAGTAATGTTACAAATGATGTGGTAAAAGTCCTCATTGGTCCGTAGTGCATTGATGGACAATTATTTGGTATGATCATGACTATGGGTTCTCTTCGGCTAAGGGTGTAAAAATGAATTGTTGTTTGACATGATCATGACCACTGGTGATAATAACGAATATCATTGGCCCGTAGTGCATGAATAATTCATTGATGTGATAATAACGAATGTCCTCATTGGCCTGTAGTGCATTGATGGACAGTTGTTTGGTATGATCATGATCATGGGTTCTCTTCGGCCAATGGTGCAAAGATGAATTGTTGTTTGGCATGATCATGACCATTGGTGATACTAACGAATATCCTTGGCCCGTAGTGCATGGATAATTCGTGGATGTGATAATAATGAATATACTTGGCCAGTAGTGAATGGATAATTCATGGATGCTATACTAACGAATATCATTAGCCCGTAGTGCATGGATAATTCGGTGATGTGGATTATTTATTTTACAGATAAATGATGTGATAAAAATCCTCTTTGGCTTACGTACAAAGATGGATTGTTGATTATTGGTTTTACAGTTGTATATCTTTGGCTTACGTGCATAGATGGATTGTTGATTATTGGTTTTACAGTTGAATATCTTTGGCTTACATGCAAAGATAGACGGTTGATTATTGGTTTTATAGTTGTATGTCTTTAGCTCGTAGTGCAAAGATGAAGTGTTGATTTACTTGATTATAAATATGAATTGTGAATTTAACTATAATCTTTAATGGTTCAGGTGAAAACAGGTGATGCGAGTTCTCTTTGTCTTGGGTACAACAAATAACTGTTGATGAGTATTACATGAATGAAATATTAATAATGGACTTTTAATTTAGAGGAGATAGTAGACATTATGTTCTACTTGACTCTTCTAATAGATTGTTGTTTCTGCTGCAGTTGTTGATCTAAAACTTGTTGTCTATTGTATTCTATCAGACTTTTCCCTGTTGAGGACTAAGGATAATTTGTTCTATATTATCTTAGACATAATATTCTTTACTGGGCTATTTGTGCTCACCCTTTTGCTTCACAATTTCTTTCAGGTATTAAGAGTGTAGCTGGGTCGAACAGGGATAACAGGGGAATAATGTGATGGTTCGAGACTGTGGAAGTTTCCCAATACATTATAAAATAACATATAATTATATTGAGGACCTAAGATGGGTGTGTCGTATATTATACGTTACTTAATAATTGATTTTGGTGAACAACAATAGGGTGATGAGAACCCGACTTTGAAAGCGTCAAAAGTGAACCTCATTAGAATGAACATGATAGTAATCTTCTCGTTCTTCTTTGGGGTCTTAAAATATTTGCTGTTGTATTTTATATGGTATTGTAATAATTTGAGTTTGGATGCTGTCTCTGAGATAATATTGTATTAAAACTCACAACTTATGTGTTGTCGTATTTTGCACGACAGTTCAACAGTTGTATAAATGAAGTTTGTATTTGAATTCTGTACCGTGTATCTGGAGACTCAGAATGGGTTGTGTATACCTATTTTGGGGGAGTCACATTTGGTGTCAGTGCTTAGGGATATGATCTCTGGTGGAGATCCAGGATTAGAACTAGGAGGGGAGAGACGAGTAATATCCTTCGCTAGTGTGTATCCTACCTAAGCTGAATTTTCTTACTTAAGTTGACAAATTGTGATATGTCAATTAACCTATGTTTTGAAGCTGTATTCTAGAATGATATCTGAAATAGAGGAGATGAGCAATGAAAAAAAATCATGATACAGAGAAGATAAACGGGAAAATACAATCTAAAAAGAAAGCAAGGTATTTTCATCTATTTGAACTACCAGGTACGTAAATTTCGAGGGAAAAATTTCATAAGGAGGGGAGATTGTAAGACCCCGAATTTTATGAAATAAAAGTATTGAATTTTCTTATAATTATTATTCTATTTAGTAAATGGTTAAATTGATAAAAGGTTAAAATTAAGGGTGATATGTGATGAGTGAGTTTTATACACATGAATTGGATACATTCGGGTTTAATTTATTGTTGTTCTCAAATTTTTTAGGATGTTTTTATGTGTTTGTGTCTATTCATGCATGTTTTATATTGTTTTGTAGGATTTGGGACAAAAGTTACATGGATCGACGTTCGGGGTGGCTAGATTCGCGTTTTCGGCTTGCCATTTACATATCAGTCACTTCAGGGCCAATTTGACTATAGCTCCGGATATTATTTCGAAAAACTTCAAGAATGAAAGTTGTAGATCTACTTCTCCTCTTTCCAGAATATCTTGAATCATCTAAATCGGAGTTCGGACGAAGAAGTTATGGTTGTTTTCCCAAAGGACGTCGAAGCAGAAAATGTTAGAATTTGTACCAGCGCCGGGGCGCCCATTTGTAGTTCATTTCCAGCGCCGGGGCGCTGGGGGGCAGAATCCCAGCGCCGTGCCCAGCGCTGGGGCGCTGGGGAAGGGCCTGGTGATTGCCTGGACGCGTTTTGGACGAATTTTGACACCTTTTTGACTCCAAATAGGACTGGGTTTGTTCCTAAGCTAAAAATTGGACTTGTAATCTATAAATACATGATGTAAGACATAATAATTGGGATAATTGGATAATTGATTTATAATTCATAATTGGGGATATTGAAGTCTTAATCTTTATTTATTTGAATTCATTCGTTAAAATCTTAGTTTTAATTAGTTAATTTAGTTTTCTTAATTAGAAAAAACACGATTTGAGATTGTTTAAATAAAATTAGTTTGGTTAAGAATTAGTACTTGGTGATTTTTATTAAATAATTCCTCGTGGGAACGATACTTTTCTTATCACTTTATTACTTGTTGGCCGTGTATACTTGCACGTATTCATTGATTGTGAAATCGATCAACAAGTTTTTGGCGCCGTTGCCGGGGAATTAATTTAATAATTATTGTCCAATATTAATTTCAATCAAATTAGTCTTAATTTAAATATTTATATTTTTATTTTTAATTCTCTTTCTATAATTCTCTCTTTTCAGGTACCATGGATGACTTTGTGTATCAATGGCCATACACGAACATGACTCAACCAAGGGGAGCGAAGATTGAAAGACTCGAGAAACTTTCTGCATTGTCTGCACAGATTGAGACACTTTCGAGGATGTTTGAAGCTTTTGAAGCTCAGCGTCGTCAAAGTATGGCGGTTACTTGTGATTATTGTGCTGGAAATCATATGAGTCATCAATGCGCCATCAGTTTCGAGCCGCTACAGTATAGTGGTGATTACCCCAATAATTATTTCTATCCCAACAACTATCATCAGGATTGGGGGTATCACCCGGATTTTTCATGGAGTAACAATCAAGCTGCAGCTCAACCACCTAGACAACAACACACCTCCGGATTTCAAAATCCGACTCAACAACCAGAGAGGATATCAAGTTTGGAAGAAGCCTCAGAAAAATTCATTAGAGCTTCTGACAAAAAGAACGAGGAACAAGATAAGAAATTGAGTCAAGTAGATCTTACTTTGCAAAGCCATGGGGCATCGTTAAAGAATCTGGAAAATCAATTGGAACAGATAGCACATGAGTTGAACAACCGTCCTCAATACACCTGGCCCTATGACACAGACTCCTAGACTGATGGTGAGCCTGAGCCAAATCTACAAATGGATGAGCCACGAGATGAAAAAGAGGAGACAAGTGGGGATAATGACAACAAGGTCGGTGAAGAACTAATTGTGAGACCCAATGATGATGAGCCAATGTTGTTTATGCCTCAAGTGCCTTCTCCTCCACAGTTCAAGAGTCCGGTTAGATTTGCAAAACCTTGTTCGATTGGTAGTCATGTCGTCGGCAATACTCTTTGTGATGTAAAAGCAAGTACACCTTCGAAACCATTGTGACGCCCCCAAAATAGGTCCATTCCATCCAACCCATTTTGAGTCGCCAAATACATGGTACAGAAACAACTACAACTTTTACAACCCATAAACTGTGAGTTTGAATACAAACATTGTCATCTAGACAATATACATACCCAACTATGTCCTCAATACAATTATTGATATATTATTTGAGGACTACTAAACAACTCTCTCAAGGACCATCAATTCATACCCCGACTCGTACTCGCTATATTCTCGTCTCCTGAGAAGAAAAATGGAACAAAAAGGAAAAGGGTGAGCTCAACTAGCTCAGTAAAGAATATTATGACTAAGATAATATACAACAAATTATCGTTAGCCTTCAACAGGAAAAAAAAATCTAATAGAATACAATAGACAACAAGTTTTAAATCAATATTCGCAGCGGAAAATATTAATTCATAGAAGAGTTACGTAGAGGATGAAATCTACTAATGTCTATGAATTTAACAGTCCATCAACAGTATTTTTATCCCTGTAACATCAATCAATGCACATCTTAAATCATATATTCATCCTTGCACTACAGGCCAAGGATATTCATCTGTTGGTTATGTTCATCTAAACACCTGTTCATCTTTGCACTACGGGCCAAAGATATTCATCAGAAATCATTCATCTTTGCACTACATGCCAAAGATATTCAATAATAACATCCTTTAAGACTGAAGATGATAAAAAATATTTTTAAAGAAACGAATCCAGTGAAACAAAATGACAAGGATTAAGGATTAAGGATTCGTACTTTGTTTTATCCATGTCCAAAAATACCTCAAAAATAATCATAGTGGTGTAAAATTCAAGAATGATCAAAACATGGATACAATCAAAGCTAGTATCCACAATAGATATTTTGGACGAAAAGAAAAAAAATAATTTTTCTGTGAATAGTGCCGTATTCGTGAATAGTGCCGTATACGTGAATAGTACCGTATACGTGAATAGTAACTCTGGCACAAAAAGTTCCAAATTTGATAAAAACGTTCACCAATATTTCGGCATAATGATATTGAAGAAAATAATATCATTTAAGAAGAAAACAACATCCCTTACCTCAAAATAGCCGTACTTCTGACTGAATTTCGGTATAGTGCTGACAGAAACTCGCACCGTATATCAACACTCAAAGTATACTCACAAGAATACGCTCGATAATATAGAGAGAGAAAGAGAGAAAACTTTGTTTCTGGTTTGATTTTCAATTCTAACTTAGCCCTCTATTTATAGGAAAATGTTAGAACGCCAAAGGAGACTAAATTAATATAATATTAATATTTACAAAACATTCAAGCCAACCACCAAGGAATCTGATTTTAGCCATCAAAAACATGTTAAAGATGCCCACCAACCTTTGAAAAACGTTTTTGTTGAAAATAATAATTAAAACTTCCAAAAATTAATTATTTCGGAACTCCGGAACTTCAATAATTCACAATAAATAGTCCTTTTATTGGAAAATTCGAATCTCGCGACTTTTTATAGGAATTTCAATTCTCTACAACTTTGCAGAAGAAAGTTTTTCCAAATTCCAAATAGAAATTGACCGAAATCTATAAACGGGCGATTTTACAGTCTATACTCAATTTTCGGTCAAAAATTATGTCCACCGACACACAAAACATGTGTTAAACATTTAATGCCACAAAAATACTCTACCTCCTCATATACTCATATATCCCGCATTCATTGTAAAAATATCATCGTTAATATATTATTAAAATAATATATTTAAATGAATTATTTTATCAGAAAAAGATAAAATATTAATTTTCAACAATTGTCACATTAAAAATTTTCTCCATCTATATCCACATAAAATAAATATTTTCTTTATCATAATAATCAATAATTAATTATTAAAAATAATATTACCGAATCACAGTACTGACAACCAGGCCGTTCCCAGGATAGAGGGGGCTTTCCAATAAGGATTTCTCCTTACTGGCGCGCAATTAGATGACCAAACATCTCCTTGACAGAACTTTCTAGACATTGCCAATAATGTTATCTGATAATATTATTCAAATAATATGAATTATTGATCTGATAATAGAAAATACTGTGCAATGACAATTATTAAAACAATAATAATATAAATATCAACGCAGCAATTATTGAATCAATAAAGTAATGAACAGTAACTCCTGTAGCAATTATTGAGTAGTGCCTTCTTACGTAAGGATCAATAATTCAAAATACTGTGCAATACCGTGTGCTACTGTGCAACAACGCATATTACTGTATTTTAACCACCGGGTATTCCAACAGTGTAAACGGTAACAACTACGCCGTTATTTTTAAACAACTTATATTTGTCGTTTTCTTCCTCCAATCACTTTCCGTTATGGGGCCCACACATGGCTGCGCCGTCGTACGAATATTCCCCGACAGTACGAATATTCCACGACCAAACAAATATTCCCCGACAACAATGAATATTTTATAACCACTTGCTTATTTTGAAACATTTGCGTATTTTACCCATAACTATCCACATTAATCAAATCAACCCTTACTATTCAAAATAATAATTAAAGGAATTTAAATTTCGTTTATTAATTATTTGGGGTCTTACAACCTCCCCTCCTTATGAAATTTCGTCCTCGAAATTGACATACGTACCTGGTGTTTCGAAAAGGTGATGATAACTCGCTTTCATTTCCGTTTCGAACTCCCAGGTCATTTCCTCTATAGCATGATTCCTCCACAAAACTTTAACTTGTGGTATTACCTTCGTGCGTAGGACATGCTCCTTCCTATCCAAGATCTTGACAGGTACCTCCTCATACGTTAAATCTTCGGCTATCTCGTTCGGTTCTGACTCAATGACGTGGTTCGGGTCTTTCACATATTTACGAAGCACAGATATATGAAAAACATTATGAACACGAGACATACTTGGAGGTAACGCGAGTCTATAAGCTACATTACCTACTCGATCAAGAATTTGAAACGGACTAATAAATCGTGGATTAAGCTTTCCTCTCTTCTCGAATCTTGTAACTCCCTTCCATGGGGCAACACGCAACAATACATGATCCCCAACACTAAATTCTACGTCCTTTCGATGAAGATCCGCATAACTCTTTTGTCGATCTTGTGCCGTTTGTATACGTTGTCGAATCGTTTGGATCTTCTCCGTAGTCATACGTACTAACTCGGGTCCCAACAATGTTGCTTCACCCACCTCGTCCCAACATACTGGAGAGTGACACTTTCGTCCATACAATGCTTCAAATGGGGCCACACCAATGCTTGCCTGATAACTGTTGTTGTAGGAGAATTCCACCAATGGTAAATATTTATCCCAACTGCCCTTGAAGTCTAGGACACAGAGTCTTAATAAATCTTCAAGAGTTTGAATAGTCCTCTCTGATTGTCCGTCCGTTTGAGGATGGTATGCCGAACTGAATCGTAACTCCTTACCCATAGCTTTTTGCAAGCTAACCCAAAATCTTGAAGTAAATCTTGGGTCACGATCCGAAACTATGGATACTGGCATGCCATGCAATCTTACAATCTCATTTACGTACATTTGAGCAAGACGTTCAAGGGAATAAGTCTCCCGTATCGGCAAGAAATGAGCAGACTTGGTTAATCTATCAACAATAACCCAAATAGCATTGATGCCTTGAGAAACCGTAGGAAGACCCGTAACGAAATCCATAGTAATGTGTTCCCACTTCCATTTCGGAATCTCAAGTGGTTGCAATGGACCCTTTGGCACTTGATGCTCCGCCTTTACACGTTGACAAGTTAAACACGTTGAAATAAACTTTGCAATCTCTCTCTTCATATTGTTCCACCAAAATGTATGTCGAAGATCACGATACATTTTGGTACTTCCAGGATGAATTGCAAACGGTGTATTGTGTGCCTCCATCATGATCTTGTACTTCAAATCAGAATCGTTAGGAACACAAAGTCTGGAGTGGACTCGAAGTATTCCTTCTTCATCAATTCTCGCTTCTGGAATGGCACCTTCTTGTACTTTCGTCTTCATATGCATCAGCTCCGGATCGGTGGCTTGAGCAACCTTAACTTTTTCTATTAAAGTTGGTTCTATGCGTATACTTGACATCATTGCACTCATTCCTGCATATGATCTTCTACTCAATGCGTCAGCTACCACGTTCGCTTTTCCAGGATGGTATTGAATAGTGTGGTCGTAATCTTTCAACAACTCGAGCCAACGTCGTTGCCGCATGTTGAGTTCTTTTTGAGTGAAGAAATATTTGAGGCTTTTATGATCTGAATATATCTCCACTTTCTCCCCGTATAGATAGTGCCTCCAGATCTTTAGTGCGAAAACGACTGCTGCCAACTCTAGATCATGAGTAGGATAATTCCTCTCATACTCTTTAAGTTGTCGCGAGGCATAGGCTATGACTTTCCCACGTTGCATGAGAATACATCCTAACCCTTTGCCTGAAGCATCGCTGTAGATAACAAATCCATCCGAACCAGATGGTATTGTTAGAACAGGTGCCGAAATAAGTCTCCTCTTAAGCTCTTGGAAACTCTTCTCGCATTCCTCGCTCCATACGAATTTTGTATCCTTCCGAGTTAGCTGAGTTAATGGAGTAGCAATTCGAGAAAACCCTTCCACGAATCTCCGATAATAACCAGCTAAGCCCAAAAAGCTACGTACTTCAGTGACCGAATTCGGTTGCTCCCAACTTTGTATTGCTTCAATCTTCGTCGGGTCAACAGATACTCCATTTTTTGACACCACGTGCCTAAGGAATGCTACTTCCTCAAGCCAGAACTCGCATTTCTTCAACTTAGCATATAACTTGTTTTCACGAAGCCTTTGGAGTACCAGCTTCAAATGGTGCTCATGATCTTCACGGCTTTTGGAATATATGAGGATGTCATCAATAAAGACAACAACGAATTGATCCAAATAATCCTTGAATACTCGGTTCATCGTATCCATGAAAGCAGCAGGAGCATTAGTCAATCCAAAAGACATGACCAAGAATTCATAATGCCCATACCGAGTTCTGAAGGTAGTCTTTGGAATATCCTCAGTTCTAATTTTCAACTGATGATATCCAGAACGAAGATCGATTTTTGAAAAGAATTGTGCTCCTTGCAACTGGTCAAACAAGTCATCAATACGAGGTAGAGGATACCTATTCTTGATGGTGACATGGTTCAATTCCCGATAGTCAATACAAAGTCGCATACTCCCGTCTTTCTTCTTTACGAATAAAACAGGAGCACCCCAAGGAGATGTACTAGGACGAATGAAACCGATGTCCAATAACTCCTGTAGTTGGACTTTTAACTCCTGAAGTTCAATAGGAGCCATTCGATATGGGGTTTTAGAAATGGGCTTTGTACCAGGTTCAAGATCAATAAAGAATTCAACTTCACGTTCTGGGGGTAGACCGGGAAGTTCTTCAGGAAATACGTCAGGAAAGTCAATAACAACAGGAATATTATTCAATTTTGACGCGTCTTTATTCAAATCCATAACATGGGCTAAGAAATCTTGACATCCGTTTTTCAATAAACGAATAGCTTTATGATTAGATATGACAGTGATTGATTTTAATGGTTTAGTTGCCTGAATTCGAACAACAGGTTGATTAGGAATATTAAAACTAACAACCTTACGAAAACAATCAATTTTGGCATGATGAGTAGTTAACCAATCAATCCCTAAAATCACATCAAAAGCAAGTATCTTTAAAGAGATCAGGTCAACAGGTAAGGTGATGGTGCCAACTTGAATCAAACCAGATTTATAAACAGTGGATGTGATAAAAGTTTCTCCTAACGGAGTTTCCACAGATAGGTCAAAGTCTAATTTCTCCGGAGTCAAGTTTAAACGTTGAGCGCAAGCAGGAGAGATAAATGAATGGGTAACACCGGTATCAAGTAAGGTATAAACTTCGCAAGAATTTATAAATAGCTTACCCGTGATCACCTCATTTGGGTTCCTCGCATGTTGACCAGTCACAACAAACGCTCTTCCAGGAACCATTGACTTTGGCTTTTCTGGGACAGTCTTTTGAGTCACCGTCCCCGCTGAACTAGGTTTCGCTACCGTACAATCTCGAGCGATATGTCCTTCTTTTCCATAATTATAGCATACCTTGAACTGTTGTGGGCAGTTTGGACTGATAAGTCCCTCTTTCCCGCACTTATAGCATATAACCGGTGGTCTTTCTCCTCCCTTAGAACCAGTTGCTGCCGGCACTGTCGTCTTCACATGGTCGTTGTTAAATCTCCTCTTTTTAAAATCTCCTCCTGACTCGCTTCTTCTATTTTCATGGCCATGATTACCACCAAAGTGGTTACCATTTTTGTCCGTCTTTTTCTTTCTCCACTGGTTATCGTTATTTTGTTGACTGCTATCTCCGGTATGATCCTGATTGTGGTACCTCGGTTGATCGTACTCGTTATCTCGCTCCAACAATTGAGCCCTGTTAACAACATCTGAATAGAGAGAAAATTTATGAGAGATGAGATATTGTCGTATGCCAGGTTTCAAACCTCTCAGAAACATCCGCGTCATACGTTCCTCATTCTCCACCAAATGAGGTGCAAACCTGGATAACTCTGCAAACTTGGCCTCGTACTGAGACACCGTCATGTTATTTTGTTCTAATTTGATGAACTCCACTTCCTTCATATGACGAACACTTTCAGGAAAGTATTTGTCATTAAATAGTTTCTGAAACGTCTCCCAAGACATGCTGAGTGCGGCTGGATGGGTACGCTTCACAGACTCCCACCAGTAATCTGCCTCGCCACGGAACATAAAGGTGGCGAATGGAACCTTCTGTTCCTCCGTGCATCCCAAGACATCGAATATCTTGGTAATTTGCTTGACCCATGTCTCTGCCATGATCGGGTCTGGCTTTCCCTTAAATTCTGGTGGTCCCAGCTCTTTGAACTGCTTGGCTGTGACAACCCGTGAATTGTTATCATTTCCTCCTGTATTTTGAACACGAGTCTCCCTCGTCTGATTTTGCATGAACTGCAAAAAGCTTCTAAACATTGCGTCGTTCATTGTCTGATCAGTGGTGTTGTTCACAGGAGGAACATTGCCAGCCTGTTGCACGTTCTCCTCGTTGGTGAGTACAGGCGTCTCCACGGTCTCATTTCCATTGTTAATATTCTCAGTCAACATTCTCAAATACTGTCATAAAACAAGGGTTAATTAAGGAAATCAATATATCACATAATATCCCTATATACTGACCAACTAACAAATAAACTTAGGTAGGACACACTAGCGAAGGATTTACTCGTCTCTCCCCTCCTAGTTCTATTCCCCGATCTCCGCCAGAGATCATATCCCTAAGCTCTGATACCAACTGTGACGCCCCCAAAATAGGTCCATTCCATCCAACCCATTTTGAGTCGCCAAATACATGGTACAGAAACAACTACAACTTTTACAACCCATAAACTATGAGTTTGAATAGAAACATTGTCATCTAGACAATATACATACCCAACTATGTCCTCAATACAATTATTGATATATTATTTTACAAAAATGGTGAGGACTACTAAACAACTCTCTCAAGGACCATCAATTCATACCCCGACTCGTACTCGCTATATTCTCGTCTCCTGAGAAGAAAAATGGAACAAAAAGGAAAAGGGTGAGCTCAACTAGCTCAGTAAAGAATATTATGATTAAGATAATATACAATAAATTATCGTTAGCCTTCAACAGGGAAAAAAAAATCTAATAGAATACAATAGACAACAAGTTTTAAATCAATATTCGCAGCGGAAAATATTAATTCATAGAAGAGTTACGTAGAGGATGAAATCTACTAATGTCTATGAATTTAACAGTCCATCAACAGTATTTTTATCCCTGTAACATCAATCAATGCACATCTTAAATCATATATTCATCCTTGCACTACAGGCCAAGGATATTCATCTGTTGGTTATGTTCATCTAAACACCTGTTCATCTTTGCACTACGGGCCAAAGATATTCATCAGAAATCATTCATCTTTGCACTACAGGCCAAAGATATTCAATAATAACATCCTTTAAGACTGAAGATAATAAAAAATATTTTTAAAGAAACGAATCCAGTGAAACAAAATGACAAGGATTAAGGATTAAGGATTCGTACTTTGTTTTATCCATGTCCAAAAATACCTCAAAAATAATCATAGTGGTGTAAAATTCAAGAATGATCAAAACATGGATACAATCAAAGCTAGTATCCACAATAGATATTTTGGACGAAAAGAAAAAAAATAATTTTTCTGTGAATAGTGCCGTATTCGTGAATAGTGCCGTATACGTGAATAGTACCGTATACGTGAATAGTAACTCCGGCACAAAAAGTTCCAAATTTGATAAAAACGTTCACCAATATTTCGGCATAATGATATTGAAGAAAATAATATCATTTAAGAAGAAAATAACATCCCTTACCTCAAAATAGCCGTACTTCTGACTGAATTTCGGTATAGTGCTGACAGAAACTCGCACCGTATAGCAACACTCAAAGTATACTCACAAGAATACGCTCGATAATATAGAGAGAGAAAGAGAGAAAACTTTGTTTCTGGTGTGATTTTCAATTCTAACTTAGCCCTCTATTTATAGGAAAATGTTAGAACGCCAAAGGAGACTAAATTAATATAATATTAATATTTACAAAACATTCAAGCCAACCACCAAGGAATCTGATTTTAGCCATCAAACACATGTTAAAAATGCCCACCAACCTTTGAAAAACGTTTTTGTTGAAAATAATAATTAAAACTTCCAAAAATCAATTATTTCGGAACTCCGGAACTTCAATAATTCACAATAAATAGTCCTTTTATTGGAAAATTCGAATCTCGCTACTTTTTATAGGAATTTTAATTCTCTACAAATTTGCAGAAGAAAGTTTTTCCAAATTCCAAATAGAAATTGACCGAAATCTACAAACGGGCGATTTTACAGTCTATACTCAATTTTCGGTCAAAAATTATGTCCACCGACACACAAAACATGTGTTAAACATTTAATGCCACAAAAATACTCTACCTCCTCATATACTCATATATCCCGCATTCATTGTAAAAATATCATCGTTAATATATTATTAAAATAATATATTTAAATGAATTATTTTATCAGAAAAAGACAAAATATTAATTTTCAACAATTGTCACATTAAAAATTTTCTCCATCTATATCCACATAAAATAAATATTTTCTTTATCATAATAATCAATAATTAATTATTAAAAATAATATTACCGAATCACAGTACTGACAACCAGGCCGTTCCCAGGATAGAGGGGGCTTTCCAATAAGGATTTCTCCTTACTGGCGCGCAATTAGATGACCAAACCTCTCCTTGACAGAACTTTCTAGACATTGCCAATAATGTTATCTGATAATATTATTCAAATAATATGAATTATTGATCTGATAATAGAAAATACTGTGCAATGACAATTATTAAAACAATAATAATATAAATATCAACGCAGCAATTATTGAATCAATAAAGTAATGAACAGTAACTCCTGTAGAAATTATTGAGTAGTGCCTTCTTACGTAAGGATCAATAATTCAAAATACTGTGCAATACCGTGTGCTACTGTGCAACAACGCGTATTACTGTATTTTAACCACTGGGTATTCCAACAGTGTAAACGGTAAAAACTACGCCGTTATTTTTAAACAACTTATATTTGTCGTTTTCTTCCTCCAATCGCTTTCCGTTATGGGGCCCACACATGGTTGCGCCGTCGTACGAATATTCCCTGACAGTACGAATATTCCACGACCAAACGAATATTCCCCGACAACAATGAATATTTTATAACCACTTGCTTATTTTGAAACATTTGCGTATTTTACCCATAACTATCCACATTAATCAAATCAACCCTTACTATTCAAAATAATAATTAAAGGAATTTAAATTTCGTTTATTAATTATTTGGGGTCTTACAACCATGGTGCGATGAGCTGGAGAAGATAGAAGAAGAAATTGTTGTGTCTTACAAGCCTCAATGCCAGAATATATTCGCAGACACAATGGAGAAACCACCTAGATGTTGGACGTTCTTGAATGTGATCTTATCTAAAGAAAACATGCTAGGTGACTTTAATACATTGGCTATCGTAAATGGGAACCTACCAAAAGCTATATTATTTTTGATGGATGGAGGGTTCCTCAACTTTCGAAGAGGAATTGGATAGCATTGACCAGACAAAGTCAGGCTGAGACTATAAAACAAGCGCTTATTGGGATGCAACCCAAGTTTAATTTTTATTTTTTATTTTTAGTTTTTACTAAGTTTTATATTAGTAGTTTTGAATTTTCATTTATTTAGGATTTAATAAAATTGTTTCAATCATTGTTTTATAGGTTATTCAAGTCAAATTCAAGTGTGGTGCTCAATTTGTTCCATGTGCTTAGCCTATTCTCCAAACTTAGCGGACAAGGAGGAAGATTGCTATATTTTCAGGGAAGTCCTCTGCTTTAATTTTTTCTATTTCAGTCATTGAGGACAATGTCTAGTTTAAGTTTAGGGGCATTTTAGTGTCGTATTGCATATAGTTAGTTATTTACATTGTAAGTTCGTTATGTTTTCGGGTTATTTATATTTAGTTTTTGCATTCAGTTTTTTGTTTAAATTTTTTTTTTAAAATCGCAAAAATAGTAGTTAGTTTACTATGTTTGTTGCAGTTAGTTTATATTTACATGATTCCAACTGTTAGATAGTAAAAGTCTATTTTGGCCAATGATGAGACTGGAGTTAAGTAGATAAGTGTAGTATTGAATATTCAGGCTTTGATGTGATTTCTTGTTATGAATTGAATCTTTTCCTGTTTGAAACTGGTATAATTAAGGTTAGCATATTAATAACAGCTATGTTGACTGATTAAGTTTAAATTGATACATAATGGATTTCTTAAGGATAATACTAGTGTGAAGGAATGAAAGGCATAAAATAAGAGGAGATTACATAGCTTAGACTAGATTAAACACTCCATTAGATTAGAACATAACCCTAGTTCTTATTAGTTTTGGAGATTGAAGCAACTTGGAGACCATTTAAGAGCAAGAGCAAGAGGGGAGCGTCAGATTTGCTGACAATAGATTCTATTCTCTTCTCTCATCTTACTTTTATCTTTTAATGTCTATTCAATTGTGGATTCTTGGTTTTAATTCATTAATTATGAACTAACTTCTTTCCTTAAGATTTCAATTGAACTTTTTATGGCTATGAATTAGTTATTCATTATATTCCAATTATTTATGTTAAAGTGAGTTGTTTATCTTGTCTTGTGCATATTTCTTAATTATCTGATCAGTAATTACTTTGTTACTCTAGAAAGAATTGGAAGAGGAATTCTAGGGTTAGAACTGGGCATGATATCATGTGACTTAGTTATTTGCATGGTGAATAATTAGGTTTGTGAATTGAATGGAAATATCTGTTCGCCGCATGTAACACATAAGGAATTGGAATTGAAGGAGTTTAATTCAATTGTTTTGTATAGGAATATAGCAAAATTAATCTGGATTAAATAGAAGGCAATTGATCACTTGGAAAAGGACTTTTGGCATTTGAGAATTCCTGTTAACAATTCAGTAGACATAATAATTGGGATAATTGGATAATTGGTTTATAGTTCATAATTGGGGATATTGGAGTCTTAGCCTTTATTTATTTGAATTCATTTATAAAGTAACCTAGTTTTAATTGGTTAATTTAGTTTTTTTAATTAGAAAATTCACAATTTGCTATTGTTTAAATAAAATTAGTTTGGTTAAGAATTAGTACTTGATGATTTTTATTAAATAATTTCTCGTGGGAACGATACTCCCCATAAAAACAAGCGTGAGATGGAGCGTAAAACGCACTCACCAACCTTCTATCAAAAAAAAAGAAAAAAAAAGAGAAAAAGAAAAAAAAATTACCGTGGCTAGTTTTGTTTCGGGGCCTTTGTTACTTGAGTAAGTACGCCCGAAAGGGTATCTTAAAACCTAGTGCCCTAAGGTCTTATATGGTCTGGGAGTTGTTGGTCGAAAGCTCGCTAAGGGGTGACACTGTTAGCCTAATGGAATGAGACATTGCACAGTCATAGTTAAAAGAACAATAAAATGGGAAAAGAGCAAAAAGCCCCCGTAATGAAAAGTAAAGCATAAGTATCCCAGATTGGACTCTTGAACTTGGTGGATGTTTGACTTTAGTTGGATCTAGCTTATTCGTGAATTTTGTGAGTTTTCACTGTATGATGCTTTCGAAGATATCTATTATGTCTTAAATTTGATTTTATATCGGTTAACATTGTTGTGGAGCACACACGCACTATATCAGTGATAACAGTCTAAGATTTGATGATTGATTGGGAAATAACTGATTTATTTTAATATGATGTATTATCATGTTTACTTGATTTCTCTAAGGCCGGTTGAATAGACTTGTTTCTGTCATTACTGTTGGATTCGTAGGCATATAGATTAGTTTCATTGCATTGCATAACATTTTTGTGTTTTTGCTTGAGGACAAGCAAAGGTTTAAGTTTGAGGGTATTTGATGAGTGAGTTTTATACACATGAATTGGATACATTCGGGCTTAATTTATTGTTGTTCTCAAGTCTTTTAGAATGTTTTTATGTGTTTGTGTCTATTCATGCATGTTTTATATTGTTTTGTAGGATTTGGGACAAAAGTTACATGGATCGACGTTCAGGGGTGGCTAGATTCGCGTTTTCGGCTTACCATTTACATAGCAGTCACTTCAGGGCCAATTTGACTATAGCTCCGGATGTTATTTCGAAAACCTTCAAGAATGAAAGTTTTAGATCTACTTCTCCTCTTTCCAGAACATCTTGAATCATCTAAATCGGAGTTCGGACGAAGAAGTTATGGCCATTTTTCCAAAGGACGTCGGAGCAGAAAATGTTAGAATTCTGGGGGGCAGAATCCCAGCGCCGTGCCCAGCGCTGGGGCGCTGGGGAAGGGCCTGGTGATGGCCTGGACGCGTTTTGGACGAATTTTGACACCTTTTTGACTCCAAATAGGATTGGGTTTGTTCCTAAGCTAAAAATTGGACTTGTAATCTATAAATACATGATGTAAGGCATAATAATTGGGATAATTGGATAATTGATTTATAATTCATAATTGGGGATATTGAAGTCTTAATCTTTATTTATTTGAATTCATTCATTAAAATCTTAGTTTTAATTAGTTAATTTAGTTTTCTTAATTAGAAAAAACACGATTTGAGATTGTTTAAATAAAATTAGTTTGGTTAAGAATTAGTACTTGATGATTTTTATTAAATAATTCCTCGTGGGAACGATACTTTTCTTATCACTTTATTACTTGTTGGCCGTGTATACTTGCACGTATTCATTGATTGTGAAATCGATCAACAATATGTGAAAATTTTACAAAGTAAACAAGTTGTCATAAAATATTCGTTTGGTCGGGGAATATTCTTTTTGTCGGGGAATATCCGTACGACGACACAATAATTAGTGGACCCCACAATAGAATAACTGTCGGATTTAGAAAGCGACATAAATAACTTTTTATAAAAATAACGACAAAACTTTTACCGTTAACTGTTGAAATACTCGGTGACAAAAGTACACTAATATGTGTAGTTGCATAGTAGCACACGGTATTGTACAATATATTTGATTATTGATACTTACGTGAGAAGTGTGATGCCCCAAAATAGGTATACATCACCCATCTTGAGTCGCCAAATACATGGTACAAAATTTAAATACAAACTTCTTTTATACAGTACGACAAAACGTAGCTGAGAGTTTCAAAACGGATAATGTCTCGTAGAGAGTATCCAAACTCAAATAAAGTCCTCATTACAATTATTATCACACTATTTCACTGAATAGTGAGGACTACTAATGCAAACATCTGGACCGTCACTCTGTTCCTCGACTAGTCCCAGCTACGTTCTCATTTCCTGAAGAGAACAATGAAAGCAAAAGAATGAGCTCAACTAGCCCAGTAAGAAATATTATGACTAAGATAATGCAGAATAAATTATCGTTAGCCTTCAACAGTGTTAAACTGATAAAATATAATAAACATCAAGTTTAACTATAGCGGAACAAGCAATCTATTAGAAGAGTCAAGTAGAGCATGATATCTACTATCTTCTACGATTTAAAAAGTTTATCATCAATTTTATCGCTGAGACTCAACTTAATAAATAAACCACATCATCGAATCATCCCTGCACTATGGGCCAAGGATATTCATGTAATCATTAATGATCATGATTACACCGAATAATCCATGGTCATAATCATACCAACAACTATCCATCAATGCACTATAGGCCAATGAGGAATTTTACCACATTATTTATAACATTACAGTCATGATTATACCAAATAATCCCTGGTCATAATCATACCAATCAATAGTACACATATACACGTAAGCCACAGATGACTTTTATCACAATATAAACACGAGGATGATTACAATGATATAAAAATTCAATTAAAAGAAAGCAAATGATAAATTTTTAAAGATTATAACTTAATTTATCCAGAATTCAATAATTTCCAAATTGTCAACATGATATTGCTTTGTGGAGTAACATTCAAGAATAATATTGTATGAAAATGATTTAGACATCAAAGAAATCACTTTTTATCATTAATAATTCCCTGGGTGAATAGTACCCGAGTGAATAGTACCCCGTGAATAGTATCCCATGAATAATACTTTGTGAATAGTACTTGTGAATAGTTCTTGTGAATATTACTTTATGAATAGTACTTTGTGAATAGTACCCCATGAATAGTACTTTATGAATAGTATCATATAAATGAATAGTACTCATGGACAGTACTCCGGCATGAACATCTTAAAATTTAACAAGATTGTGCAGAAAATATCCTTGTGAAACAATACTAGATGAAGCGCAAATTTCAAGGATATTCCACTAATTTCACAGAGTATAGAAGCAATACTTTAACAAAATGAGGGTATAATCAGGAATACGAGACGAAATAATATTACTCACATACTACAGAGTATGGAAGAAAATATTATTCCTATGAATACTGAACAAAATAATATCTCTTACCTCAGAAGAAGACTGGATATTGGAATAGTGAGGTAGCAAACTTCTCTTCTAGTTTCTCTCTAAAGCTTCTCTCTCTATAGCTTCTCTTTCTATAATTGCTTTTGTGAGTCTTACTGAATTGGTGAGAATGAAAGAATAATGAGCTTTTATTTATAGGAAAACATAGTTTCGATAATTGCACGTTTTGGGGCTCGAAATATTACAGTATAATACCTTCATCTTTTTTTTTTCATTTTTAATTTAGTCCTGCAAGTATTATCAAACTTGCACCACCTCCCCTAATAGTACATCATGTGAATCAATAGTACAATCATGTGAATAAATAGTATAATCATGTGAAAAAATTAATTACGGTATAATACCTTCATTTATACCTCCATTTTTAATTTAGTCATGCAAGTATTATCAATCTTGCACCACCTCCCCTAATAGTATATGCATGTTAATCAATAGTACACACATGTGAACAAATAGTTATAAGCATGTGAATTACTAGCAATTAATTGCTCATTTATCCGATTAATTACCCGATTGGTCAATATAACGTCCAGACATCTATTATTATCGAAATAGATGTCGATCTCCACTAACACTAATAATCCCAACACAATGGAAATATCAATTTCATCTTTAATCAACACGAACTTATTCATCATTAATATTATAACTCACAATATTTAACAACCAGATCATTCCCAGGAAATAGGGGGCTTTTCGATAAGGATTTTCCCTATTAGCGTGTAATTAGGTGACCAAACCTCTCCTTGACAGAACTTTCTAGACATTGTCAATATTGCAAATAATAATATGAATAACTTTGTCGTCTCAATTATTGATTTAATAATATAAGTTATTATGTAGATGATACTGTGACATTAATTGAATCAATAATATGAGAGATATTATGCAGCAACTACTATAGCAATAATTGAGTATAACCGAGTGATTTCTCACGTAAACATCAATAATGAATACCATGTGCTACTATGCAACCACGCGTATTACTGTACTTTTACCACCGAGTAGTTCAACAGTTTAACTGTAAAACTTTCGCCGTTATTTTTATAAAAAGATAATTTTTTTATTTTCTAACTACGACAATACTTCTATTGTGGGGTCCACCAATGATTGTGCCGTCATACGAATATTCTCTGTTAAAACGAATATTTCTCGACCAATCGAATATTATATAACCACTTGCTTATTTTGCAAAATTTGTAAATAATATCCACAACTATAACATTATATCAAATCCACACCATAATATTCAAAAATATATATTTCGAGAAAAATTAATCTTTATTCATAAAAGTTGGGGTCTTACAACCTCTCATTCTTATGAAATTTCATCCTCGAAATTAGGGTGCGTACCTGGTATGTCGAAGAGGTGATGATACCTTGACTTCATTTCAGATTCTAACTCCCAGGTCATTTCCTCAACGCCGTGGTATTTCCATAAAACTTTGACTTGAGGTATAACCTTGGAGCATAGAATATGATCCTTCTTATCTAAGATTTTAATAGGTACTTCTTCATACGTTAAATCTTCCGCTATCTCGTTGGGTTCTAATTCAATAATGTGGTTCGGGTCTTTCATATATTTACGTAACATAGATATGTAAAAAATGTTATGAACACGAGACATATTTGACGGTAAGGCGAGTCTATAGGCCACAATTTCTACTCGATCGAGGATTAAAAATGGGCCAATGAATCGAGGATTGAGCTTTCCTCTCTTTCCAAATCTCGTAACTCCTTTCCATGGAGCAACACGTAACAACACATGATCTCCAATATTGAATTTCACGTCCTTTCGATGAAGATCAACACAACTCTTTTATCGATCTTGTGAGGTTTTTATACGTTGTCGGATCATTTAAAACTTTTCTGTAGTCATACGTACCAACATACTGGAGAACGAAACTTTCTTCCATACAACGCCTCAAATGGAGCCATGCCAATACTTGTTTGATAACTGTTATTGTAGGAAAACTCCACCAATGGTAAGAACTTGTCCCAACTTCCTTTGAAGTCAAGGACACAGAGTCTTAATAAATCTTCAAGAGTTTGAATAGTCCTCTTCGACTGCCCGTTCGTTTGAGGATAATATGCCGAACTAAATCGTAAATCCGTGCCCATAGCTTTTTGCAAACTAACCCAAAATTATGAAATGAATCTTAGGTCTCGATTAGAAACTATGGATACTGGCATACCATGCAATCTTACAATCTCGTTTATGTATATACGAGCAAGACGTTCAAGTGTATAAGTTTCTCGCATCGGTAAGAAATGAGCAAACTTGGTCAATCTATCAACAATGACCCAAATCACATCTATGCCTTGAGAAACCTTGGGAAGACCAGTAACAAAATCCATGATAATGTGCTCCCACTTCCATTCTGGAATTTCAAGTGGTTGCAATGGACCTTTTGGCACTTGATGCTCCGCCTTGACTCGTTGACAAGTTAGACACCTTGAGATAAACCCCACTATCTCTCTCTTCATATTGCTCCACCAAAATGTATGTCAAAGATCACGATACATTTTGGTACTCCTAGGATGGATTGAAAACGGTGTGTTGTGCGCCTCCATCATGATTTTATACTTCAAGTTAGAATCGTTAGGAACACAAAGTCTAGAGTTGACTCGAAGTATTCCTTCTTCATCGATTCTTACTTCTGGAATAGCACCTTCTTGCACTTTCTTCTTCATACGCATCAACTCCAGGTCTGTAGCTTGGGCATCTTTAACTTTATCGATTAAAGTTGATTCTACTCGTATATTCGCTATCATCACATGGGCCCTTGGAGTCTTTAACTATATCTCCATCCTTTGTAAGTCATACAAAATCGGCCTTTGCGTTGACAATATCGCACTCGTACCCGCATATGATCTTCTACTCAATGCGTCAGCTACTACGTTCGCTTTTCCAGGATGGTATTGAATGGTATGCTCATAATCTTTCAACAACTCAAGCCAATGTCATTGCCGCATGTTGAGTTCCTTTTGAGTGAAGAAATAGTTGAGGCTTTATGATCCGTATAGATCTCCACCTTCTCTCCATACAGGTAATGTCTCCAAATCTTAAGCGCAAAAACGACAGCTGCCAACTCTAGATCATGAGTATGATAATTCCTCTCATATTCCTTGAGTTGTCGTGAGGTATAGACTATGACTTTCCCATGTTGCATGAGAACACATCCTAACCCTTTGCCTGAAGCATCACTGTAGATGACAAATCCCTCCGAGCCAGATGGTATTGTCAGAACAGGTGCTGAAATGAGTCTCCTCTTGAGTTCTTGAAAACTCTACTCACATTCTTCGCTCCAACCAAATTTTATATCTTTTTGAGTCAACTGAGTTAATGGAGTAGTGATTCAAGAAAACCCTTCTATGAATCTCCGATAATAACCAGCTAAGCCGAGAAAGCTACGTACTTCGGTCACTGACTTAGGTTGCTCCCAACTTTGAATTGCTTTAATCTTTGCCGGGTCAACAGATATTCTAAGATTTGATATCACGTGCCCAAGGAATACTACTTCTTCAAGCCAGAACTCACATTTCTTCAACTTGGCATATAACTTATTTTCACAAAGCTTTTAGAGTATAAGCCTCAAGTGTTGATGATGATCTTCATGACTTTTGGAGTAAATGAGGATGTCATCAATAAAGACGACCACAAAGTGATCTAAATATTTCTTGAATACTCGGTTCATCAAATCCATGAAGGCAGCAGGAGCATTAGTCAATCCAAAAGACATGACTAGGAATTTGTAATGCCCGTACCGAGTTCTGAAAGCAGTCTTTGGAATATCATTAGTTTTATTCTTCAACTGATGATATCCAGAACGAAGATCGATCTTTGAAAAGAATTTAGCAC
Organism: Panax japonicus; assembly: GCA_020205505.1. NCBI lineage: Eukaryota > Viridiplantae > Streptophyta > Magnoliopsida > Apiales > Araliaceae > Panax > Panax japonicus. The sequence goes on from CM035100.1 coordinate 48,462,454, forward strand.
CTTGCAACTGGTCAAACATGTCATTAATGCGAGGCAACGGGTACCTATTTTTGATGGTGACATGATTTAACTCCCGATAATCAATACAAAGTTGCATACTTCCATCTTTCTTCTTCACAAATAGAACAGGAGCACCCCAAGGAGTCGTACTAGGTCGAATGAAACTGATGTCTAACAATTCCTGCAGTTGGGTTTTTAACTCCCGATGTTCAATAGGAGCCGTTCGATATGGGGATTTGGAAATGGGTTTTGTACCGGGTTCAGGGTCGATACCAAACTCGATTTCACGCTCCGGGGGTAGGCCAGGAAGTTCTTCGGGAAATACGTCAACAAATTTATTAACAATAGAAATATCATTCAAATCTGACATATTTTTGTTTAAATCTGTGACATGAGCTAAGAAAGCTTGACATCCGTTTTTCAATAAACGAATAACTTTATGGCTTGAGATGACCGTGATTGATTTTAATGGTTTGTTTGCTTGAATTCGCATAATAGGTTGATTAGGAATATGAAAGCTAACAACCTTACGAAAACAATCAATTTTAGCATGATGAGTAGTTAACCAATCAATCCCTAGAATCACGTCAAATGCAAGTATTTTTAAGGAGATAAGATCGAAAGGTAATGCGTGGTTACCGATTTGAATCAAACAAGACTTATAAACAGTGGATGTAATGAAGGTTTCTCCCAACGGAGTTTTAACAGATAAGTCAAAGTCTAATTTCTCCGGAGTCAAATTTAAACATTGACCGCAAGTAGGAAAAATAAAAGAATGGGTAGAACCAATATCAAATAAGGTATAAACTTTGCTAGAGTTTATGATTAGCTTACCCGTGATCACCTTGTTTGGATTCCTTACTTTTTGGGAGGTTACGACAAACACTCTCCCTTGAACTATCGGTTTTGTCTTGTCTGGGATGGCCTTTGATGCCTCCATCCCAGCTGGAATTGACTTCGGTGCACGACAAAATTGGGCAAGGTGACCTCTTCCGTAATTATAACACACTTTAGATTGCTGCGTATAGTTCGGACTGATATGTCCCTCTCCTCCTTATTTGTAACATACGATTGGTTGTCGTTCCCGTTCCTTGACAACAAGTTCTGGTGATGACGTCTTTCCATCATTGTTGAATCTCCTCTTCTTAAAATTTTCACTTCTATTATCTTGGCCATGATTTCCACCGAAGTAGTTACCATTTTTGGTATGTTGATTCTCTCCACGTTTGTTGTCACCGCTTCGATGACTGTTATCACTGGTATTATCATTTTGTCGGCTGCTCTCTCTTGGTTGTGTTGACTCGTTATCGTGCTCCAATAACTGAGCCCTATTTACAACATCTGAATACAAACACAGTTTGTGAGAAATTAATTATTGACGTATCTCGGGTTTCAAACATCTTAGAAACATCCGCGTCATTCTCTCTTCATTATCAACCAAGTGGGACGCAAACCGAGACAACTTGGCAAACTTAGCTTCGTACTATGACACGGTCATATTGTTCTGCTCCAACTTGATGAGCTCTACCTCCTTCATGTGACGAATACTTTCGGGAAAGTACTTGTCGTTGAACAGTTCATGAAACTTCTCCCAAGACATCTTCAGTGCGGCATGTTGAGTACGCTTTACCGATTCCCACCAGTAATCTGCCTCTCCTCGCAACATAAAGGTGGCAAAGGGAACCTTTTGCTCCTCGGAGCATCCCAAGACATCAAATATCTTGGTGATCTGCTTTATCCACGTCTCCGCCTTAAGTGGTTTTGGCTCTCCAATAAACTCCGGTGGTCCCAGCTCCCTAAACTGTTTAGCGGTGACCATCCGAGAGTTGCTAGTGTTTCCACCTGTATTTTGAATAGGAGCAGCTCTCGCCTGATGTTGCATGAATTGCATAAAGCCTCTGAACATACCATCGTTCATCATTTGGTCAGCGTTGTTATTTTCTTAAGGATTATTGCCATCCTGATGCACATTATCCTGAGTATTGATCGTTGGTGACTCAACGGTCTCATGTACTTCATTGCTTATCTCAACATTTTTGGATGCCATTTTCAAATACTGCCACAAAACAAGGGTTAATTGACATGTCACATATTATCCCTATACTCTGACTGACCAATTAAATACCAAATAAACTTAGGTAGGTCATACTAGCGAAAAAATCCCCGTCTCTCCCCTCCTAGTTTTTTTTTTCACATCTCAGCCAGGGATTATATCTCTAAGCTTTGATACCAACTGTGACGCCCCAAAATAGGTATACATCACCCATCTTGAGTCGCCAAATACATGGTATATAATTTAAATACAAACTTCTTTTATACAGTACGAAAAAACGTAGCTGAGAGTTTCAAAATGGATAATGTCTCGTAGAGAGTATCCAAACTCAAGTAAAGTCCTCATTACAATTATTATCACACTATTTCACTGAATAATGAGGACTACTAATGCAAACATCTGGACCGTCACTGCGTTCCCCGACTAGTCCCAACTACGTTCTCATTTCCTGAAGAGAACAATGAATGCAAAAGGGTGAGCTTAACTAGCCTAGTAAGAAATATTATGACTAAGATAATGCAGAATAAATTATCGTTAGCCTTCAACAGTGTTAAACTGATAAAATATAATAAACATCAAGTTTAACTGCAGCGGAACAAGCAATCCATTAGAAGAGTCAAGTAGAGCATGATATCTACTATCTTCTATGATTTAAAAAGTTTATCATCAATTTTATCGCTGAGACTCAGCTTAATAAATAAAACACATCATCGAATCATCCTTGCACTACGGGCCAAGGATATTCATGTAATCATTAATGGTCATGATTATACCGAATAATCCTTGGTCATAATCATACAAACAACTGTCCATCAATGCACTATAGGCCAATGAGGATTTTTACCACATCATTTGTAACATTACGATCATGATTATACCGAATAATCCCTGGTCATAATTATACCAATCAATAGTACATCTATGCACGTAAGCCACATATGACTTTTATCACAATATAAGCATGAGGATGATGACAATGATATAAGAATTCAATTAAAAGAGAACAAATGATAATTTTTTAAAGATTATAACTTAATTTATCCAGAATTCAATAATGTCCAAATTATCAACATGATACTGCTTTGTGGAGTAAAATTCAAGAATAATATTGTATCAAAAATGATTTGGACAGCAAAGAGATCACTTTTTGTCATGAATAATTCCCTGGGTGAATAGTATCTGAGTGAATAGTACCCCGTGAATAGTACTTCAGGAATAATACCCCGTGAATAGTACTTTGTGAACAGTACCCGTGAATAGTACTTTGTGAATAGTACCCTGTGAATAGTACCGTATAATTGAATAGTACTCATGGACAGTACTCCGGCATAAAAAGCTTAAAATTTAACAAGAATGTGCAGAAAATATCTTTGTGAAACGATACTAGATGAAGCGCAAATTTCAAGGATATTCCACTAATTTCACGGAGTATAGAAGCAATACTTTAATAAAATGAAAGTATAATCAGGAATACAAGACAAAATAATATTACTCACATACTACAGAGTATGGAAGAAAATATTATTCCTATGAATACTGAACAAAATCATATCCCTTACCACAGAAGAAGGCTGGATACTGGAATAGTGAGGTAGTAGACTTCTCTTCTACTTTCTCTCTCTAAAACTTCTCATTCTATAATTGCTCTTGTGAGTCTTAGTGAATTGGTGAGAATGAAAGAAGAATGAGCTTCTATTTATAGGAAAATATAGTTTTGATAATTCCACGTTTTGGGGCTCGAAATATTACAGTATAATACCTTCATCTTTTTTTTTTATTTTTAATTTAGTCTTGCAAGTATTATCAAACTTGCACCACCTCCCCTAATAGTACATCATGTGAATCAATAGTACAATCATGTGAATAAATAGTATAATCATGTGAAAAAATTAATTATAGTATAGTACCTTCATCTATACCTCCATTTTTAATTTAGTCATGCACCACCTCCCCTAATAGTACATACATGTGAATTAATAGTATACACATATGAACAAATAGTTATAACCATGTGAATTACTAGCAATTAATTGCTCATTTATCCGATTAATTACCTGATTGGTCAATATAACCTCTAGACATCCATTATTATCGAAATAGATGTCGATCTCCACTACACTAATAATCCCAACATAATGAAAATATCAATTTCATCTTTAATCAACACGAACGTATTTATCATTAATATTATAACTCACAATATTTAACAACCAGATTATTCCCAGGAAAGAGGGGGTTTTCTGATAAGGATTTTTCTATATTGGCGCGCAATTAGGTGACCAAACCTCTCCTTAACAGAACTTTCTAGACATTGTCAATATTGTAAATAATAAAATGAATAACTTTGTCGTCTCAATTATTGATTTAATAATATAAGATATTATGTAGATGATACTGTGACAATAATTGAATCAATAATATGAGAGATATTATGCAGCAACTACTGTAGCAATAATTGAGTATAACTGAGTGACTTCTCACGTAAGCATCAATAATCAATACTGTGTGCTACTATGCAACCACGTGTATTACTATACTTTTACCACCAGGTAGTTCAACAGTTTAACGGTAAAACTTTCACCGTTATTTTTATAAAAAGATAATTATGTCATTTTCTAACTACGACAATACTTCCGTTGTGTGGTCGACCAATGATTGTGTCGTCGTACGAACATTCCCTGTTAAAATGAATATTCTCCGACCAATCGAATATTATATAACCACTTGCTTACTTTGCAAAATTTGTAAATAATACCCACAACTATAACATTATATCAAATCCACACCATAATAATCAAAAATATATATTTCGAGAAAAAAATAATCTTTATTCATAAAAGTTGGGGTCTTACAAGAAGTCACTCAATTTTATTCAATTATTATCACAGTATCATCTGCACAATATTTTATATTATTAAATCAATAATTGAGGCGACAAAGTTATTCATATTATTATTTTCATTATTAACAATAATTGGGGTCTTGAAATATTTGTTGCTGTATTTTATATGGTATTGTAATAATTTGAGTTTGGATACTGTCTACGAGACAATATTGTATTAAAACTCACAACTTATGTGTTGTCGTATTTTGCACGACAGTTCAACAATTATATAAATGAAGTTTGTATTTAAATTATGTAATATGTATCTGGCGACTCAGAGTGGGTTATGTATACCTATTTTGGGGGGCGACACACACACACACACACACACACACACACACACACACACACACACACACACACATATATATATATATATATATATATATATATATATATATATACAGAAAGGATCAAGAGTAGAATTCTTAAGTAGTAGTATGCCTTAAATAATAGAATTTTATCAAAACGACGTAGTTTTGAGAAGATGCGGTGGTATTTTTGTAAATACGCAGTGACATGGTATTTACAAAAATGCCACCGCGTCTTATCAAACCTACGTCGTTTTGATAAAGTTCTATTATTTAATAGAGTTCTACTACATAAGAGGTCTACTCTTGATCCTGTCTGTATATATATATATATATATATATATATAAAAGCGGTAAATGGCCACGAAGTGATCTCCAGGCCTAACTGAAATATATATATATATATATATATATATATATATATATATATATATATATATATATATATATGTATAACGCACCGGATATCGCACCCAAGCTCAATTGAAATAAAGTTCGATGATAATATATATATATATATATATATAAGTATTTATATTCAAAAGCAATAAACGCACCAGATATATATTCAGGATCAACCGAAATAGTGTTCGATGAAAATATAAATATAAGTATTTATATATATATAGAAAAGCAGTAAACGCATCGAATATTATATCCGGGCTCAATCGAAGCATAGTTCGATAATAAGATATATATATATATATATATATATATATATATATATATATATATATATATATATATATATGCAATATTATATTGGCTTGTATGCAATGTGGGTTTGAATGATGCTGGGACGACGTGAATATAGTATCGAGGTGGCAAAATGACAATTTTGCCACCCATCGGGGTTATCTTTGGCTTTACACAGATGTAGCAGTCGTTGTTCAGGGTTATCTCTAAGATTAGGATGCTGTGGGCGCTGAATGTCCTCAAGGTTGTCTCTGAGGTGTGCTTGACCTCCCGGGGTTATCTCCGGGGTTGGAACTGAGTGTCTTGGGGTTGTCTCTGAGGTTGGAACTGACTTTTCTGGGGTTATCTTCGGAACTGGAACTGCATCCCTCGGGGTTATCTCTGAGGTTGGAACTGAGTATCCTCGGGTTGTCTCTAGGATTGAAAATGAGTCTCTCGGGGTTGTCTCCGAGATTGAAACTACATCCCTCAGAGTTATCTCCAAGGTTGGTACTAAGTTGACTTCCAGGTGTCGACGTCGGGATTTTTAGATGTCCCTTTCTGTTACTTGTTCTTTGGTGTTTTCATTTTAGGTGAGATTTATTTGAAAAAACAAGTAAAAAAGGTCCAACTTGTATAATGTCGACGATGGACTGTTAAGAGTCGCCAGTTGGTTATTTAAATGGTTGTACCAACATAATCGAGAAAAGGTTTGCACATTGACCAAGTGATGTGACACTGCTAAACGGGTCGGTGAAATCGAGATTCATTAGGGTCCAGGGACTTGATTATGCAGAGGGAAGGTGTTAGTCACCCCCTGACATCCATGTTACCACGGTGACCACCTCTTTTCAAGAAACTATTATCTGAATATGTGTGTGTGTGGGTCAATGTGTTGTTATTTGGAAGTAGTGCGAGGCCTCGTTCGCACCAATATACACAGGGTTTGAATTTATGTAAAAATTCAGTTTTAAGCAATATATGGAAATGATGTTTTATAAAAGAGGTTTTTCAAACCCTGATGCTCAATAGTAATTGAGACCTTTTACACTCCCATTTTATTAAATGCTCGGCTTGATTGATTTTATTTTACAGATGCGAGGTATCCGTATGAATATAATGTACAAAATAATGCCGACTTTCTCGTGGGTATGGAAACCATCTGAGGAAATTCAGACATCGCAGAATAATTTATAAGCTGCTTACAGCTGAAAATGTCCATCATGAGAACCGAATCTAGATCCAATAGGCTAAATCTGTGATCACATGATTCCTAGGGGCACAAGATACTGCAATTTGTATGAAAGCAGTAAGTAGGTATATATATAAAAGATATAAATATATATATACAGACATGATCACCAACCACGAAGCACCTCCATGGGGGATCAAAAATGAAAATAAAGCTGTTAAAAGCTATCAACCGCCACGGAGAAAACTCCAGGCGGGACAAAACGTAAATAAAGCTGTAAATACGGTCAACCGCCACGAAGGGAACTCCAGGCGGGACAAAATATAAATCTATACAAAGCGATCAACTGCCACGAAGTAAACTCCAGGCAGGACGAAACGTAAATAAAGCTGTAAAAGCGATCAACCACCACGAAGTAAACTCCAGGTGGGACGAAATATATATACAAATATATATATATATATATATATATATATACATATATACATATATATATATATATATAAGTGATAAACGCACCGGATGTAAAATCCAGGCTCATCGAATAGAGTTCGACAACAGTTTATATATATAAATAAATATATATATAAAAGCAGAGTAAACGCACCGGATATAAAATCCAGGCTCATCGAACAGAGTCCGACCACAATTCATATATATATATATATATATATATATATATATATATATATATATATATATATATATATATATATATATATATATATAAAAGCGAGTAAACGCTCCAGACCGAAGACTAGGCCCATCGAACAAAGTTCGACACACAGTTAATATATATAAATGTGTATATATATATATATATATATATATATATATATATATATATATATATATATATTAAAGCAAATAAACGCTCCAGACCGAAGTCTAGGCTCATCGAACAAAGTTCGACACACAGTTAATATATATATAACTCGATAATGTTAGTCAATATATATATATATATAATATATTTACAAGTTGAAACAAAACCGCAGACCAAAGTCCGGGCAAAAGCGCAACACGACTCTCAACGTGAAGAAGGGTGTGTGCAGAGATGAAGAGAAAGACTCTAAAGTGTGTGAGAAGGCTTACAGTTGACTGCCAAAGAAGACTTCTATATTTTTAGAGTGGATAAACACTAGCTTTTGTAGGTACAAAAGAAGCTATATATGAGCTCACATGTGTTTAAAATGAGAACGTACATTGCATGGGGGTGAGTACAAAGAAAATTGGGCAGGGCTTCCTCGCCGTTTTCTCTTGCAAAATGGGCACCCCAAGCCCTCTATTTATAGAGGGTGGAGTCGCAGGTGTACCAGAGGCAACCTGGGTGGAGCCGTAGGTGTACCTGCGATTGAGCTGCAGGTTTCTTGGGTCAGGTCGTCTCGTAGTACGTGCACTCAGGCACTGTAATGTCCACTCAAACTTTCAGAAGTGCAATTTGGGCATCCGCTTGAAGTATATAGGTCCTATTTTGGACCGCCGTTGTCGAGAGTTGTACGATGGCATGGGATTAGAGTTTGTACGATGCCATTGAATATGGGACGATGCCCTCCGGTCTTCAAGCTTCAACTTCCATCTGTTACCCCGCACAATAGTCACTTGGGATTGGTTAGTCTTGTTGGACATCGTTGTGTAGAGATGTTGAGACGACGTGGCATGGCATCATGTTAGCGAGATGACGATGTTGCCCCTCACTGGTGTTATCGCCGGATTGGGCTGATAAAGCAGACATTGCTCAGAGCTTCGCTGAGATTGGACTGCTGTATTTGTTGAAGGTCTTCATTGTCATCTTTGAGGTGTGTCTGTCCTCCCGGTGTTATCGCCGGGTTAGTACAGTGTATCTCATTGTGAGCGCCGAGATTGAAGCTGGTCGCTTTTGAAATAAACATTTCCGGGGTTATCGTCAAAACTGCATTCCTTGGGATTATCACCAAGGTTGGTGGCTATTCCCATGGTTGGGACTGAGACTGGATACCTCGGGGTTATCTCCGAGATTAATCGGTCTTCTCTGGTGTGTGTTCCGGTATTGGATCTGCACGCCTCGGGGTTAGATCCGAGGTTGGATTTGTTACTCCCAGAGTGATTTGGGATTAACGCTGAACTTCCGGTAGTATCCGGTATGGATATGGATTGTCTTTCAGGGTTCCCTCTTAAAAGACGAATATGTCCTCCTGCAATGTTAGTGACAATAGTACGAAAAATTTCGAGTGTCTACAGATGCCCCTCTTTATCATACTCATGCATGGCGATGCATGGGTAGGATAAAGAATCTTAGACACTTGAAACGCAACAAGACAAACATGGTACTATGGGTAACAACATGATGCAAATGTATGATGCATGTGTACGGGGTTGTAACCCAACATGCTGGGGATGATTGCTGGATCCCTGTTGCTTCAACTGGGGATTGGCAATGCTGACCAGATTTGATGTTTAAGCCGAATCTGTTAGGATGTTGATGTTGGAGTTACCACTTAATTCCTGTGTTCTTGATAATAACTTGATCCTGACGATGTATCTCTTCATGTATAAGAGATCTGTGGGGATAAAGCTTGATCTATTTGAGGATGTGTATAACATATTCCATCATCTATCCTCTTTGATGACGTTGATCTTTCCTGGTTGGTATCCAAGACATGTCAAGATTCTGTTGGATTTACTGCCAACAACAAATGCTGTCAGGGATGCCCGACCTTCGTTGACATGCACTTCACTGACATATGAATCAACGGTTAAATACAAATCCTGTGGGATGTACTATCAAGTCAGTTTGACCTTCGCTGTCGTGTGAATCGACGGTTGAGATTCTGTGGATAAATTGTCAAGGTTGCTTGACCTTCGCTGATGTGTGAATCAACGGAACACTGCGCTGTGACCCCTACTGGGGATCCGCTGGGGAATATGAGTAATCGAGCTTGAAATCCTCGAATAGCTCTAGAGCTCCGATAGGTTTAATCGCTACCGGCTGAGATAATGTCAAGGCTACTTGACCTTCGTTGATATGTCTGTCAACGACTTGAATGTACGTTGTAATCCCCTTCAGGGACTCATGTTGTAACCCCCATCAGGGACTCATGTTGTAACCCCCGTCTGGGATATACGTTGTAACCCCCGTCGGGGATATACGTCGTAACCCACGTCAGGGATATACTTAAGGTAATGACCTGGAATTGGCAGCATCAGACCTGTACAAGGTATTGCCGGATGTGGTGTATAACAAATAAGATCATTGGCAGGGTATACCTCGTGTTCGAGTGACTACCAATGATCGATGTACAGACTCAAAGTTTCATCTGAGAAGACCAGGATTGTATGCTGTTTTGCTCAATCACGTGGCATTTTTATTCTCGATTTGACTTTTCTAGTTCGTAAGAACTCCTTTGCAACTCGATCTGGACCGAGTTAGAGGGGTGGGACCCACATAGGGGTACCATAGGTGAGCCTGCGGCTAATCGCGGATGATAAATTCCAGCAGGCTGGTAACACAAGTCATTTTTAGCTTGTCGCGCGAAAGGAAATCCGTGAGCCTCTTTCAGATCTGCTGAGTTCGGGCTATTTTCTGTAAATTTTATCATCGTACAAGTGTTCTACACTATCCTGGTAACGTATGCATGTATTTTTTCCAATTTTTATCCGTTAGATTTTGAGTTATAGAATAAAATGCATCTAAACACATAGTAGTGATTATGTATGCACAAATGACTTGATAAAAAATATTCAACATAGTAAATGTTAGTATTAAACCATGCTGAACATAATGATGTGAATTTTTTACTTTTGAGACAGTCAAATTGTCACCTTTTTCTGCTATTTGTTGTCCTATTTGAGGTCCAATGAGCAAAGGTAGAAAGGCCAAGTACTCCTGATATTGAGGTTAACCTTATGCATGTATGATTTTGATTTTTAATGCATATATTATGTATATGACTTTGGGATAGGTGTGCTACTGAATGGCCACCTAGACGTGCCTATGTGCATGTGGATAGTCCTATTTTTAAAGGGGACTATGGCAAAAATTTTCCAAATGTAGGCATTGGGTAGTAATGCATTTTAACTCTATAGTATGTTAAAGTAAATGCATGTATACATATAGTCATAAAATCCATTCTAGAAAGCTCCAGGTAAGGAAATACCACACCCTTTCTGAGGTGATTTGGAGACTTGTTGTCCATATATTATGGATCCGGATCAGCCGAGCAGTTCCCATAAGACCACTTCTGGTATACGGCGGAGGGCTTCTAAAGTGCCTCGTCCCCGTTCTGTTAGACAGCCTCATCGGTTGGTGGAGGCCGTGATTCGTCCTGTCCGGGTAGATGTGCCAGACGTCAAGGACGAGGAGGCAGATATTCAGATTGAGGATCCCGCTCCTGCTGCACAGGTCCCTCGTAGGGAGCTCCCGAGTATTCAGGTGGTAAACCCAGAGTTACTGGGTGATTTGAGCAGACATCCATCGATGTACTTGCATGCTAACGAGGTATGGCATTAGACTTTGATCTTCCTTCTTTTCTATTGATGAGGAGCAAAGGGTTATGATGTTGATCTGCATTTCATGCAGGTCCCGGGTTTTACACAGCCTCGAGGGAAATGGTTCAACATTCACTCCATGTATCAGGTACTTCATCCTGACTATAGAGCAATAATGCATGAGTGGGAATTTAGGGCATTCTTCTCCATCCTTCCTCGTCGTTGTCCCTGGGGTTAACTCAGGGCATTGTCTGAGCGATAGTTTCATCAGACTCAGTCACTCCATCTGCTGGATTATGAGGTGATGATGATGCCTATGGATTGGCGATTTATCACAGGTATGGAGTTTGGAGGGGAGCCAGTGCCTTGCATGGCGAATATTACCCCTACTGTCGTCAGATCCTTGTTAGGAGTTCCGGCGGAGGTGCTCAAAGGTAGGACTATCCGTTCAGGTCCTTTGAGCGTATATGCTATGAGCGGGATTTTGAGTGAGCCCATGCCTGATGATGTCAGAATCAGGGATCGCGTTATACGACGATTGTTCCTGATGATCATTCGAGGCTGCTTCATAACAGATAACTCTTCTACGATTTCTTTTGCTTTGATCAGTGCCACACGTGATGTGGACTATATTGTAGAGTATGATTGGAGTTCCTATACCTTTGCCTATTTCCTCCTGGGCATGCACATGCGCTCACAGGGTTTGACCGAGGCTTGGCTAGGCTTTTACCTATTTTTACTGGTGAGTATTTCTCTTGTCATTTCCCATTTATAGGTTAAGAGTGTTTACTGATAGCATATGTTTTGCCATTGTGTTGGCAGTTTTGGGCCTATGAGAGGCTCCCATGCTTGCATCCTGTGAGTGTGTTAGGTTTAGATACCTATCCACAAAGACGACGATGGCACCATTCTATTTTGCCAGAGGTCCCTATAGCGAAGGGCTTCACTCACTGCCGTATGCAGCTGAAGTTGCTGACAACTAACACCATCATATGGATTCCCTATTCAGGGGAGCACTCTTGACCATCGACTTTGAGGATGGGTACCCGACTGGAGTCGTGTACTTGATTTCCACTAGAAGAGTTCCTCTCTTTACAGATGGAGGCTGGGAGATCTATTTAGGAGAGCGTGCTATTAGGAGAACCACAGGGGAGATTCGTGTACCGATCTTACCTCCTGCCAGGCATCATTGGCCTGTTTCGCAGTCAGCCATCACTGATATCCCATTGTTGGGGGTTGACGATTTTGCATTGTCAGAGGGTCCATGTACCCAAGAGACGTTCCAGCGGTGGTGGTCTCCTCGCACCATTGAAGCCCAATCCTGCGCCACACAGTTTATGGGGGATATGGTTCCAGGATCCTTGATGATGACGGATTGGATAACTTGTGTCCGAGATCTGACTCATATGACCCAGATTGATAGTTTGACCCGGCAGTTGGACCAGGCACATGTATTTATCCGGCATTTGGGCAGAGATCCAGCAGAGGCGGCTTCATTTGTTCCTTCCAACTCAGGCGCTGGCCCCTCAGATGACCCATTCAATTTTGCTGGTGTAGATCCTCCTTTATATAGGTCTGACATCCCTGTTGATAGAGATCCAGTGACTCAGGAGGAGTTATATCAGGTGGACAAGATTGATGATGTGGATATCGACACCTTGATCTTCTTCTGATGTGTATTCTCGTTATATCTTTTGATAAGCCTCTGTTAGATATTGGGTGGCTGTACCCCATTCTCGCTATATCTTTTGATAGGCCTCTGTTAGTAGTAGGGCGTCTGTGCCCCATTTCCCTATATTTGTAGCTGTACATAGATGATGTATTAGATGATGATATACTTAGGAATGTATGCACAGTTTTTCCATTCCCTATATCATATTGTCATCTATTATCTGCTATGTATGTATCATGTTATGCATATGTATGTATGTCCAGAGATATTCGGCATTGACCCCTGGATGGTCTTATGACACGGCCCGCACAGATGTCTTCTTCGACAGTTAGCCGTATAGATCAAACCCCACAGTCAGTGGTGGCCTTAGATATGCGATCGTGGTATGATAGCATGTCACAACCAGACAGGGTGACTGTAGATCATTTGCTGCAGCATACCATGACCTTATTGATGTTTCAGGTTCCCGCAGGTTTTGTGGATGGGATGCTAGAGCATTGGCTACTGGATAGGCAGGTCTTCTAATTCGGGACCCATGAGTTGACTCCTACTCTGGAGGAGTATGCACGATTGACGATGATGCCATTAGACAGACCTTGCGTGCACATGGTTTTGGGAGACATGAGTATATGATTCATGACTCTCACTGGATTGCGGCACAGAGTAGTACATGATGAGCTGACATCTAGCCACGTGATATCCCAGCATTTTCTGTATGACAGATTTGGCTCGGAGGATAGCTATTCACGATATTCTGGGGATTTTACAGCACTGGAGGATCACTGGAATTTGGCCAGGGTTGATGTATTGTTGTTGTACGTACTGTCGTATGTCTATATGCTACGATACATGGACGAGATAGACATTGGCGTCATCATGGCGCTGAGAGCTCTTAGAGAGGGTCACACCATTGTACCTATGATTGTAGCAGAGACCCTGCGATCAGCATCCTACTGCTGCACTTATTCGACAGGAGTATTCACTAGGAGTTCGGTTATGCTGTATGTGTGGTTTATGTCACACTTGAGATCGATTGGCACTCTTAGACGGCATGGGTATTGGTTCACCCATGATGTAGCCATGTCATACTCCTTTCAGCCATCGGAGTATATAGATGCTCTGTCTTGGTCCACATTTTTAGCAGATATCAGAGATCCATTCAGCATATTGCCGTGTTCGGGGCTTAGCTCACCATACAGCTTCATTACTGACGCTCGGGTATGGACTTCCTCCATCTGGCTGGTTTGAGGGGCGTGACTACTTATCACCCACTGGCCGTGATGTCACAGTTTGACCAGTTCTAGGATTTTCATCCGTTCGAGGGGGCGATAGGTCAGCGTTCAACTTCTCGATAACTCTCAGCAGAGGACCGATCCTGGGTGTACGCTTGTTGGGATCAACGTGAGATAGCTTCCTTTTCTATCAGTCATCCGAGTCGTTCTGCAGAGTATTCCGAATGGATTGAGACAGAGATTTTATCTGCTGCAACAGTATCTACAGTACCAGATAGTGAGTCAAACGATGTAGAGCCTATGGAGGACATCGATTCATACATCGAGGAGGAGCCCGCTGCTGGGTTGCCAGTGTTTCTTCCGGATTCTTCTAGTACCAGTACTGTTGTGATTCAGTACTCGGCACAGTACCTAGAGTAGAGTCTTCATCTGATAACCTTTGAGAGAGATCATGCTCGATCTATGATGTTGACTGCCCTTGAGGGGAGAGACAGAACTCTATTAGAGAGAGATGAGGCATTAGCTCGCAGAGATGTCGCTGTTGTTGAGCGGAATGAGGCCATATCAGCCAGAGATGCAATGATAGTTGAGCGAGATAGTGCTATATCTGCCCGGGATGTAGTCATCACAGATAGTACTGCCGTGAGGTCTCTTACCACTGGCATGATCACAGAGATGAGCACATATATCGATGATCATATGGTCACCATGCAGATGGCTGCAGAATGGATCAAAATGGATCATCGATCTATATGTATCCCTACCATCTTTGGTGTCTTGGGACTGGTTTCTAAAGGAAATATGGAGAGGAGTGTGGCTTTTCTCTCTGAGATTGATCGCACCACAGATGGTCGTCAGTACTTCTATTTAGGAGAAGCCTAGTTAATTCAATCTCGTATGGATTGGTGTTGCTCTTCAAGGTATGACCGCAACTTAGATGGTCGCCGAATCTCCTATTTGGGAGGAGTTCAGGTAATTCCATCCCTTTGGTCTGAAGCCGAATGAAATGTAGTGGATTGAAGGATGATCCCAGTACCAGTTGATAATGGTTTATATTTTGGTAGGGAATGAGACCGCACCATGAATGGCTGCCTACATACTCCTATTGAAGAGGATATCTGGTCTGCGTAGTTCGAACCTGGTGTAAGAGGTTCAACGCTGTATATGGTAGAAATAGTGTAGGGATGTTTTTGTTGTTTTTGTTTTTGTAAGGGTAGAAATGGTTTTGTTGTTTTTGTTTTATTACGATCGGGCCATATGAAATGGTTGCCTACGTACTCCTATTGAAGAGGAGATCAGGTCGGTGTAGTTCGCCCTTCAGGGCCAGTGGAAAAGCGTGATACCATGTGCAGGTCAGAGTGCGGGGAGGAGAAAGTTTAATCCTACACTGAGGATAAACTGCAGGTATGAGAAGTTTGATCCCAGGTATGGGTAGCCAAACTGTAAACGCAAGAGGTTCAATCCGCGGTGGGATGATTTAAGTCGTAGGAACGCAAAGGAGAGCCAGGCTGCTGGCTTGAAAAGTATGTTTTCCTGAGGGTCAAAGTGTAGAAGAGTTGTAGGTGGTAAAGGGTTAAAGAACCGGAATGACTGGTGATCTGATGGTCTAAAACTAGGGTATTTGCGAATTAGTTCAGACACAGTACCGTTTCACGATGTCCGAGTTGATGAGTTGTGGAAATTCATCGTCGTCCATTTCTTGCAATCTGAGAATGCCTCCTGTCAATACTTCTTTGACAACAAACGGGCCTTCCCAGTTAGGAGAAAATTTTCCCTTAGATTGATCTTGGTTGTCAAGGATCTTCTTCAAAACCAATTACAACTTACGGGACTCGATTTAGATATACGGAGGCCGAGTTATCAGCCCGTAGGCAAAACAGACCAACACTTAGGCAAAAAGTCCAAAAAGAGGCCAAAACCCACCTCGGCCGTCGTAACAACACGCAAAGACTTACATAGCACTGCATGGGTATTAGGCACGCGTTATAACTTATGGGACTCAATTCTGACTTACGGAGGCCGAGTTATCAGCCCGTAAACAAAACAGAACAACATTTAGGTAAAAAGTCAAAAAAGAGGGCAAAACATGACTCGGCCGTCGTAGCAACATAAAAACACATACATAGTACTGCGTATGTATTAGGCATGCGTTACAACTTATGGGACTCGATTCTGACATACGTCGACCGAGTTATTAGCCCGTATGCAAAATTGACCAACACTTAGGTAAAAAGTTAAAAAAAAGGCCAAAACCCGCATCGGCCATTGTAGGTATTAGGCACGCGTTACAACTTACGGGACTCAATTCCGATTTACGGAGGCCGAGTTATCAGCCCGTAGACTAAACTGACTAATATTTGGGAAAAAAGTCAAAAAAGAGGCCAAAACCCACCTCGGCCATTGTAACGATACGAAAACTCGTACATAGCACCGCGTAGGTATTAGGCACGCGTTACAACTTACGGGACTCGATTCTGATTTACGAAGGCCGAGTTATCAGACCATAGGCAAAACCAATTAACACTTAGGTAAAAAGTCAAAAAATTAGCCAAAACCCGCTTCAGACATCGTAACGATACGCAAACACATACATAGCACCGCATAGGTATTAGGCATGCGTTACAACTTATGGGACTCGATTCCGACATACGGAGGCCGAGTTATCAGCCCGTAGGAAAAACTGCCCAACACTTAGGTAAAAAGTCAAAAAAGAGGCCAAAACTCGCCTCGGACATCGTAACGACACCTAAACACATACATAGCATCGCGTAGGTATTAGGCACGCATTACAACTTACGGGAAAACTGAACAACACTTAGGCAAAAAGTCAAAAAAGAGGCCAAAACTTACCTTGGCAGTAATAACGACACACAAACACATAACTAGGACCGCGTAGGTATTAGGCACGCGTTACAACTTACGGGACTCAATTCCGACTTACGGAGATCGAGTTATCAGCCCGTGGGCAAAACTGACCAACATTTGGGGTAAAAGTCGAAATAGAGGCCAAAACCCACCTCGGCCGTTGTAACGATACGAAAACAAGTACATAGCACCGCGTCAGTATTAGGCACGCGTGACAATTTACGGGACTCGATTCCGATTTATGGAGGCCGAGTTATCAGCCCGTAAGCAAAACTAACTAACACTTTGGTAAAAAGTCAAAAAAGAAGCCAAAACCCGCTTCGGCCATCGTAATGATATGCAAACACATACATAGCACCGCGTAGGTATTAGGCATGTGTTACAACTTACGGGACTCGATTCCTACGGACAGAGGCCGAGTTATCAGCCCGTAGGCAAAACTGACCAACAATTAGGTAAAAAGTCGAAAAAGAGGCCAAAACTCACCTCGGCTGTAGTAACGACACGCAAAGACATACATAGCACTGCATAGGTATTTGGCACGCGTTACAACTTATGGGACTTGATTTCGACTTACGGAGGCCGAGTTATCAACCCGTAGGCAAAACTGACCAACACTTATGCAAAAAGTCGAAAAAGATGCCAAAAACCAGTCTCGACCCTCGTAATGAGACGCAAACTAATACATAGCACTGCGTAAGAATTAGGCACGCATTATAACTTACTGGACTCGATTCTGACTTACGAAGGCCGAGTTATTAGCCCATTAGCAAAATTTACCAAAACTTGGGTAAAAATTCAAAAAAGAGGCCGAAATAGGCTCAGCCGTTGTAATGACACACAAACATATACATAGCACCACGTAGGCATTAGGCACGCGTTACAACTTACGGGACTCAATTTCGATTTACGGAGGCCGAGTTATCAGCTCGTAGGCAAAACTGACAACCACTTAGGCAAAAACTCGAAAAAGAGGCCAAAACCTGCCTCGACCGTCATAACGACATGCAAACACGTGTATAGCATCGTGTAGGTATTAGGCACGTGTTACAACTTACGGGACTCAATTCTGTCTTACATAGGCCGAGTTATCAGCCCGTAGGTAAAACTAACCAACACTTAGGGAAAAAGTCAACAAAGAGTCCAAAACCCGCCTTGGCCGTTGTAACAATACTTAAAAAAGTACATAGCATCGCGTAGATATTAGGCACGCGTTATAAGTTACGGGACTCGATTCCGACTTACGGAGGCCGAGTAATCAGTCTGTAGGCAAAACTTACTAACACTTAAGCAAAAAGTTAAAAAAAAAGCCAAAACCCGTCTCAGTCATCGTAACGACACGTAAACACATACATAACACCGCGTAGGTATTAGGCACGCGTTACAACTTACGGAACTCAATTCTAACTTACGGAGGCCAAGTTATTAGCCCGTAGGCAAAACTGACCAACACTTAGGCAAATAGTCGAAAAAGAGGCCAAAACCAGCCTCGGTCGTCATAAGGACACACAAACACGTACATAGCACCATGTAGGTATTAGGCACGTGTTACAACTTGTGGGACTCGATTCCGATTTACGGAGGCCGACTTATCAGCCCGTAGGCAAAACTGACTAACACTTAGGTAAAAAGTCGAAAAAGAGGCCAAAACCCGCCTCGACCTTCATAACGACACGCAAACACGTACATAGCACTGCGTAGGTATTAGGCATGCGTTACAACTTATGGGACTCAATTCCGACTTACATAGGACGAGTTATCAGCCCGTAGGCAAAACGTCAAAAAAGAGGCCAAAATAGCCTCGCGCATAGTAAAAATACGCAAACATGTATATAGTACCGCGTAGGTATTAGGCACGCATTACAACTTACGGAACTCAATTCTGACATACCGAGGCCAAGTTATCAGCCCGTAGGCAAAACTGACTAATACTTAGTCAAAAAGTCAAAAAAGAGGCCAAAACCCGTCTCGGCCATCTTAATGACACACAAACACATACATAGCATTGCGTAGGTATTAGACACGCGTTACAACTTACGGGACTCGATTCCAACTTACGAAGGCTGAGTTATCAGCCCATAGGCAAAACTGACCAACACTTAGGCAAAAAGTAGAAAAAGAGCCCAAAATCCGTCTTGGTCATTCTAACGATACAGAAACTCGTACATAGCACCGCGTAGGTATTAGGCATGCGTTACAAATTACGGGACTCGATTCCGACTTACGGAGGCCGAGTTATCAGCCCGTAGACAAAACTAACCAACACTTAGGTAAAAAGTCAAAAAAGAAGCCAAAGCTCGCGTCGGCCATCGTAATGATACGTAAAAACATACATAGCACCGCGTTGGTATTAGGCATACGTTACAACTTACGGGACTCAATTCAGATGGACAGAGGCCGAGTTATCAGCCCGCAGGCAAAACTGACCAACAATTAGGCAAAAAGTAGAAAAAGAGGCCAAAACTCACCTCGGCTGTAGTAACGACATGCAAGCACATATATAGCACCACGTAGGTATTAGGCACGCGTTACAACTTACGGGACTCGATTCCGACTTATAGAGGCCGAGTTATCAGGCCGTAGACAAAAATTGACCAACACTTAAGCAAAAAGTCGAAAAAGATGCCAAAAACCTGTCTCGACCGTCGTAATGAGACGCAAACTAATACATAGCACTGCGTAGGAATTAGGCACGCGTCACAACTTACAGAACTCGATTCTGACTTACGGAGGCCGAGTTATTAGCCCATTGGCAAAACTGACCAACACTTAGGAAAAAAGTCAAAAAAGTGGCCAAAATTAGCCTCGGCCGTCGTAATGACACACAAATATGTACATAGCACCACGTAGGCATTAGGCACGCGTTACAACTTACGGAGGCCGAGTTATCATCCAGTAGGCAAAACTGACCAACACTTAGGCAAAAACTCAAAAAAGAGGTCAAAACTCGCATCGGCCGTCATAACGACACGCAAACATATATATAGCACCGTGTAGTTATTAGACATGTTTTACAAATTATGGGACTCGATTTCGACTTACGTAGGCCGAGTTATTAGCCTATAGGCAAAACTTACCAACACTTAGGCAAAAAGTCAAAAAAGAGGCCAAAACCCGCCTCGGCCGTTGTAACAATACTCAAAGAAGTACATTGCACCGCGTATGTATTAGGCACGCGTTACAACTTATGGGACTCGATTTCAACTTACGGAGGCCGAGTTATTAGCCCGTAGGCAAAACAGACCAACACTTAGGTAAAAAGTCGAAAAAGAGGCCAAAACCAGCCTCAGCCGTCGTAAGGACACGCAAACACGTACACAGCACCACGTAGGTATTAGGCACGTGTTACAACTTGTGAGACTCTATTTCGATTTACGGAGGTCGACTTATTAGCCCGTAGGCAAAACTGACTAACACATACATAGCCAAAACCCGCCTCGGCCGTCGTAACGATACGCTAATACATACATAGCACCGCGTAAGTATTAGGCATACGTTACAACTTACGAGACTCGATTCCGACATACGGAGGCCGAGTTATCAGCCCGTAGGCAAAACTGACCAACACTTGGGCAAAAAGTCAAAAAAAGGCCAAAAACCACCTCGGCAGTCGTAACGACACGCAAACACATACATAGAACCGCATGGGTATTAGGCATGTGTTACAACTTATGGGTCTTGATTCTGACTTACGGAGGCCGAGTTATCAGCCCATAGGCAAAACTGAAGAACACTTAAGCTAAAAGTCAAACAAGAGGCCAAAACAAGCCTCGACCGTCGTAACGATATGCAAATACGTACATAGCAACACGTATGTATTAGGCACGCGTTACAACTTAAGGGTCTCGATTCCGACATACGGAGGCCGAGCTATCAACCTGTAGGCAAAACTGACCAACTCTAAGGCAAAAAGAGGCCAAAACTCACCTCGGCCGTCGTAACAACACGCAAAGACATACATAACACTGTATGGGTATTAAGCATGCGTTATAACTTACGGGACTCAATTATGACTTACGATGGCCGAGTTATCAGCCCGTAAGAAAAACAAAACAACATTTAGGTAAAAAGTCAAAAAAGAGGCTAAAACCCGCCTCGGCCGTCGTAACAACACGCAAAGACATACATAGCACCACGTAGGTATTAGGCATTCGTTACAAGTTACAAGACTCGATTCCGACTTACGGAGGCCGAGTTATCAGCCCGTAGGTAAAACTCGCCAGCACTTAAGCAAAGAGTCGAAAAAGAGGCCAAAACCCGTCTCGACCGTCGTAACAACACGCACACACATACATAGCACATCATAGGTATTAGGCACGTGTTAAAACTTACGGGACTCAATTCTAACTTACAGAGGCCGAGTTATCAACCCGTAGGTAAAACTGACCAACACTTAGGCAAGAAATCAAAAAAAGAGGCCAAAACCCGCCTTGGCAGTCGTAAAGACACACAAATATGAACATAGCACCGTGTAGGTATTAGGCACATGTTAGAACTTACGGGGCTCGATTCCGACTTACAGAGGCCGAGTTATCAACCCGTAGGAAAAACTGACCAACACTTAGGTAAAATGTCGAAAAAGAGGCCAAAACCCGCCTCGGTCGTCGTAACAACAAGCAAACATGTGCATAGTACCGCGTAGGTATTAGGCACGCGTTTCAACATACGGGACTCGATTCCGACAAACGGAGGCCGAGTTATCAGCCCGTACGCAAAACTGAACAATACTTAAGCAAAAAGTTGAAAAAGAGGCCAAAACCCACCTCGGCTGCCGTAACAACATGCTAACACATACATAGCACCGCGTGGGTATTAGGCACGTGTTATAACTTAGGAGACTCAATTCTGACTTACGGAGGCCGAGTTATCAACCCGTAGGGAAAACTGCACAATACTTAGGCAAAAAGTAAAAAAATAGGCCAAAACATGCCTCGGCCGTCGTAATGACACGCAAACACTTACATAGCACCGCGCATGTATTAGGCATGTGCTATAACTTAAGGGACTCGATTTCCACATATATAGGCCGAGTTGTCAGCCCGTAGGCAAAATTGACCAACACTTAGGCAAAAAGATAAAAAAGAGGCCAAAACCCAACTCGACCATTGTAATGACATGCAAACGCATGCATAGAACCGCGTAGGTATTAGGAACGCGTTATAACTTATGAGACTCAATTCTGACTCACGGAGGCTGAGTTATCAGTTCGTAGGATAAACTGACCAACACTTAGGGAAAAAGTCAAAAAAGAAGCCAAAACCCATCTCAACCGTCGTAACGACACGCAAACACGTACATAACACCGCGCAGGTATTAGGCATGTATTACAACTTATGGGACTCGATTCAGACTTACGGAGGCCGAGTTATCAGCCCGTAGACAAAACTGACCAACACTTAGGCAAAAAATCAAAAAGGAGGCCAATACTCGCCTCGACCGTTGAAACGATACAAAAACTCGTATATAGCACCATGTAGGTATTAGGCACGCGTTACAACTTACGGGACTCAATTTTGACTTACGGAGGCCGAGTTATCAGCCCGTAGATAAAACTAACCAACACTTAGGTAAAAAGTTAAAAAATAGGCCAAACCCGCCTCGGCCGTCGTAACGATACGCTAACACATATATAGCACCACATAGGTATTAGGCATACGTTACAACTTACGGGACTCGATTCCAACATACGGAGCCTGAGTTATCTGCCCGTAGGCAAAACTGACCAACACTTAGGCAAAAAGTCAAAAAAGAGGCCAAAAAAAAACCTCGGCAATCGTTACGACACGCAAACACATACGTAGAACCGCGTGGGTATTAGGCATGTTTTATAACTTATGGGTCTCGATTCTGAATTACGGAGGCCGAGTTATCAGCCCGTAGGCAGAACTGAACAACACTTAGGCAAAATGTCGAACAAGAGGCCAAAACCAGCCTCGACCGTCGTAACGATATGCAAACACGTACATAGCATCGCGTAGGTATTAGACATGCATTATAACTTAAGGGACTCGATTTCGACATACGATGGCCGAGCTATCAGCCTGTAGGCAAAACTGACCAACACTTAGGCAAAAAGTCAAAAAAGAGGCCAAAACCCGCCTTGGCCGTCATTACGATGCGCAAACAGATGTATGGCACCGCGTAGGTATTTGGCATGCGTTATAACTTACGGGACTCAATTCTGATATACGAAGGCCGAGTTATCAGCCCGTAGGTAAAACTGACCAACACTTAGGGAAAAAGTCGAAAACGAGGCCAGAACCGCCTCGACCCTTATAATGACATGCAAACACGTACATAACACTGCGTCGGTATTAGACACACATTAAAACTTACGGGACAACACGCAAATATATACATAACACTGCATGGGTATTAGGCATGCGTTATAACTTACGGGACTCAATTCCGACTTACGGAGGCCGAGTTATCAGCCCGTAGGCAAAACTGACCAACATATATGTTCAAAGTCGAAAAACAGGCCAAAACCCACCTTGGTCGTCGTAACAACACGCAAACACGTGCATCGTACCGCGTAGGTATTAGGCACGCGTTACAACGTACGGGACTCGATTCTAACTTACGGAGGCCGAGTTATCAACCCGTAGCTAAAATTGACCAACACTTAGGCAAAAAGTCAAAAAAGAGGCCAAAACCCGCCTCGGCCGTCGTAACAACACGCAAACACATATATAGCACCGTGTAGGTATTAGGCGTGTGTTACAATTTACGGGACCCGATTCAGACTTACGGAGGCCGAGTTATCAGCCCGTAGGCAAAACTGACCAACACTTAGGTAAAAAGTTAAAAAAGAGGCCAAAACCAGCCTCGGCCGTTATAACGACACGAAAACACATGCATAGTACCGCGTAGGTATTAGGCACGCATTAAAACTTACGGGACTCGATTCCAAATTACGGAGGTCGAGTTATCAGCCCGTAAGCAAAACTGACCAACACTTAGGTAAAAAGTCAAAAAAAGAGGCCAAAACCCGCCTCGGCCGTGGTAACGACACGCAAACACGCACATATCACCGTTTAGGGATTAGGCACGCGTTACTACTTACGGGACTCGATTCTGATTTACTGAGACCGAGTTATCAACTCGTAGGCAAAACTGACCAATACTTAGGTAAAAAGTCAAAAAGGAGGCCAAAACCCACCTCAGCCATCATAACGATACGCAAACACATACATAGCACCGCGTAGGTATTATGCATGCATTACAACTTACGGTACCCGATTTCGACATATGGAGGCCGTTATCAGCCCGTAGGCAAAACTGACCAACACTTAGGCAAAAAGTCAAAAAAGAGGCCAAAACCCACCTCAGCCGTCGTAACAACACTCAAATACATACATAGCATTTCATGGGTATTAGGTATGCGCTATAACTTACGGGACTCAATTCTGACTTACGGAGGCTGAGTTATTAGCCCGTAAGCAAAACTGAACAACATTTAGGTAAAAAGTTAAAAAAGAGGCCAAAACCCGCCTCGGCTGTCGTAACGACACGTAAACACATACACAGCACCGAATAGGTATTAGACACTCGTTACAACTTACGAGACTCGATTCTGACTTACGGAGGCCGAGTTATCATCCCGTAGGCAAAACTCGACAATACTTAGGCAGAAAGTCGAAAAAGAGGACAAAACCTGCCTCGGCCGTCGTAACAACACGCACACACATACATAGCACAACAACGGTATTAGGCACGTGTGATAACTTACGGGACTCAATTCTAACTTACGGAGGCCAAGTTATCAGCCCGTAGGTAAAACTGACCAACACTTTGGCAAGAAGTCAAAAAAGAGGCCAAAACCCGCCTCAGCAGTCGTAAAGACACGCAAACATGAACATAGCACCGTGTAGGTCTTAGGCATGTGTTAGAACATACATGACTCGATTCCGACTTACAGAGGCCGAGTTATCAGCCCGTAGGCAAAACTGACCAACACTTGAGCAAAATGTCGAAAAAAGGCCAAAACTCGCCTCGGCCGTCGTAACAACAAGCAAACACGTGCATAGTACCGCGTAGGCATTAGGCACACATTACAACTTACGGGACTCGATTCCGACATACAGAGGTCGAGTTATTAGCCCGTAGGCAAAACTGAACAACACTTAGGCAAAAAGTCAAAAAAGAGGCCAAAACATGCCTCGACCATCGTAACGACACGCAAACACATGCATAACACCGTGCATGTATTAGGCATGTGCTACAACTTACGAGACTCGATTCCGACATACATAAGACAAGTTGTCAGCCCGTAGGCAAAATTTAGCAACACTTAGGTAAAAAGTTAAAAAAAAAGCCAAAATACGCCTCGACCATTGTAATGACATGCAAACACATGCATAGTACCGTGTAGGTATTAATCACGCATTATAACTCCTGACTCAATTCTGACTTACGGAGGCCGAGTTATCAGTTCGTAGGCAAAACTGACCAACACTTAGGGAAAAATTCAAAAAAGAAGCCAAAACCCACCTCGGCCATCGTAAAAACACGCAAAGACATAGCACCGCGTAGGTATTAGGCACGCGTTACAGCTTACCGGACTTGATTCTGATTTACGGAGGCCGAGTTATCAGCCCGTAGGCAAAACTGACCAACACTTAGGCAAAAAGTTAAAAAAGAGGCCAAAACCCGCCTCGGCCGTTGCAACGACACGAAAATACATGCATAGTACTGCATAGGTATTAGGCACACATTAAAACTTATGGGACTCGATTCCAACTTACGTAGGCCGAGTTAATAGCCCGTAGGCAAAACTGACCAACACTTAGGTAAAAAATCAAAAAAGAGGCTAAACCCGCCTCAGCCGTCGTAATGTCACACAAACTCGTACATAGTACCGCGTAGGTATTGGGCATGCGTTACAACTTACGGAACTCGATTCTGACTTATGGAGGCGGAGTTATTAGCCCGTAGGCAAAACTGACCAACACTTAGGTAAAAAGTCGAAAAAGAGGCCAAAACTCACCTCAACCAACGTATTAGGCATGCGTTAAAACTTACGGGACGCAATTCTGACATACGTAGACCGAATTATAAGCCCGTATGCAAAATTGACCAACACTTAGGTAAAAAGTTAAAAAAGAGGCCAAAACTCGCATCGACCATTTTAACGACACGCAAATACATGCATAGAATCGCGTAGGTATTAGGCACGCGTTACAACTTACGGGACTCAATTCCGACTTATGGAGGTCGAGTTATCAGCCCATAGGCAAAACTGACCAATATTTGGGGAAAAAGTCAAAAATGAGGCCAAAACCCACCTTGGCCATTGTAACGATACGGAAACTAGTACATAGCACCGTGTAGGTATTAGGCACGCATTACAGCTTACGGGACTCGATTCTGATTTACGGAGGCCGAGTTATCAGCTCGTAGGCAAAACTAACTAACACTTATGTAAAAAGACAAAAAAGAAGCCAAAACCTGCCTCGGCCATCGTAATGTTACGCAAACACGTACATAGCACCACGTAGGTATTAGGCATACGTTACAACTTACGGGAATCAATTCTGACATACGGAGGCCGAGTTATCAGCCCGTAGACAAAACTGACCAACATTTAGGCAAACACGTATATAGCACTGTTAAGGTAATAGGCACACATTACAACTTACGGGACTCAATTCTGACTTACATAGGCCGAGTTATCAGCCCGTAGGCAAAACTAACCAACACTTAGGGAAAAAGTCAAAAAAGAGTCCAAAACCCACCTCATGCGTTGTAACGAAACGCAAAGATGTACATAGAACCGCGTAGATATTAGGCACGCGTTACAAGTTACGGGACTCGATTCCGACTTACGGAGGTCGAGTTATTAGCCCGTAGGCAAAACTGACTAACACTTAGGCAAAAAGTTAAAAAAGAGGCCAAAACTCTTCTTGGTTGTAGTAACGACACGCAAACACATATATAGCACCGCGTAGATATTAGGCACGCGTTACAACTTACGGGACTCGATTCCGACCTACGGAGGCCGAGTTATCAGTCCGTAGGTAAAACTGACCAATACTTAGGAAATAAGTCAAAAAAGAGGCCAAAACCTGCCTCGACAGTCGTAAAGATACACAAACATGAACATAGTACCGTGTAGGTATTAGGCACATGTTAGAACTTACATGACTCAATTCCGACTTACAGAGGCTGAGTTATCAGCCCGTAGGCAAAACTGACCAACACTTTGGCAAAATGTCGAAAAAGAGGCCAAAACCGCCTCAGCCGTCGTAACAACACGCAAATATGTGTATAGTACCGTGTAGGTATTAGGCACATGTTACAACTTCCGGGACTCGATTCCAACTTACGGAGGCCGAGTTATCAGCCCGTAGCCAAAACTGACCAACACTTTGGCAAAATGTCGAAAAAGAGGCCAAAACCGCCTCGACCGTCGTAACAACACGTAAACACATATATAGCACCGCATAGGTATTAGGCACACGTTACAACTTACGGGACTAATTTCCGACTTATGGAGGCTGAGTTATCAGTTCGTAGGTAAAACTCGCCAACACTTAGGCAAAAAGTCAAAAAAGAGGCCAAAACCAGCCTCGACCGACGTAACGACACGCAAACACAAACATAACACAATGTAGGTATTAAGCACGTGTTACAATATATGTTACTCGATTCCGACTTACGGAGGCCGAGTTATCAGCCCGTAGGCAAAACTAACCAACAAATAGGTAAAAAATTAAAAAAGAGGCCAAAACCCGCCTCGGCCGTTGTAACGACACGAAAACACATGCATAGTACCGTGTAGGTATTAGGCACACGTTAAAACTTACGGGACCCAATTCCAACTTACGGAGGTCGAGTTATCAGCCCGTAGGCAAAACTGACCATCACTTAGGTAAAAAGTCAAAAAAGAGGCCAAAACCCGCCTTGGCCGTCGTAACGACACGTAAACACGTACATATCACCGTGTAGGTATTAGGCATGTGTTACAACTTGTGGGACTCTATTTCGATTTACGGAGGCCGACTTATCAGCCCGTAGGCAAAACGGACCAACACTTAGGCAAAAAGTCGAAAAAGTGGCTGAAACTCGCCTCGGCCATCGTAACGACACGTAAACACATACATAGCATCACGTAGGTATTAGGCACACATTACAACTTACGGGACTCGATTCTGACAGACGGAGGCCGAGTTATCAGCCCGTAAGTAAAACTGACCAATAGTTAGGCAAAAAGACAAAAAAGAGGCCAAAACTCACCTCGGCTGTAGTAACGACACACTAACACATACATAGCACCGCGTAGGTATTTGGTACGAGTTAGAATTTACGAGACTCGATTCTGACTTACGGAGGCCGAGTTATCAGCCCGTAAGCAAAGCTGACCAACACTTAGGTAAAAAGTCGAAAAAGATGCCAAAAACTAGTCTCGACCGTCGTAATAAGACGCAAACTAATACATAGTACCATGTAGGAATTAGGCACATGTTACAACTTACGGAACTTGATTCTAACTTACGGAGGCCGAGTTATCAGCCCATTGGCAAAACTGACCAACACTTAGGCAAAAAGTCAAAAAAGAGGCCAAAATTAGCCTCGGCCGTCGTAATAACACACAAACATATACATAGCACCACGTAGGCATTAGGCACACGTTACAACTTACGGGACTCAATTTCGACTTACCGAGGCCGAGTTATCAACCCGTAGGCAAAACTGACCAATACTTAGGCAAAAAATCGAAAAAGTGGCCGAAACTCGCCTCGGCCATCGTAACGACACGCAAACACATACATAGCATCACGTATGTATTTGGCACGCATTAAAACTTACGAGACTCGATTCCAATAGACGGAGGCCGAGTTATCAGCCTGTAGGTAAAACTGACCAATAGTTAGGTAAAAAGTCAACAAAGAGGACAAAACTCACCTTGGCTGTAGTAACGACACGCAAACACATACATAGCACCACGAAGGTATTTGGCACGTGTTATAACTTACGGGACTCGATTCCGACTTACGGAGGCCGAGTTATCAGCCCGTATGCAAAACTGACCAACACTTATGCAAAAAGACGAAAAAGATGCCAAAAACCAGTCTCAACCGTAGTAATGAGACACAAACTAATACATAGCACCGCGTAGGAATTAGGCACGCGTTACAACTTACAGGACTCGATTCTGACTTACGGAGGCCGAGTTATCAGCCCATTGGCAAAACTGACCAACACTTAGGCAAAAAGTCAAAAAAGAGGCCAAAATTAGCCTCGGCCATCGTAATGACACACAAATATATACATAGCACCACGTAGGTATTAGGCACACGTTACAACTTACGGGACTCAATTTCGACTTACGGAGGCCGAGTTATCAGCCTGTAGGCAAAACTGATAAACACTTAGGCAAAAACACGAAAAAGAGGCCAAAACCCGCCTCGATCGTCATAACGACACGCAAACACGTATATAGCACCGTGAAGGTAATAGGCACGTGTTACAACTTACGGGACTCAATTCTGACTTACATAGGCCGAGTTATCAGCCCGTAGGCAAAACTAACCAACACTTAGGGAAAAAGTCAAAAAAGAGTTCAAAACACGCCTCGGCCGTTGTAACGAAATGCAAACATATACATAGAACCTCGTAGATATTAGGCACGCGTTACAAGTTACGGGACTCGATTCTGACTTACGGAGGCCGAGTTATCAGCCCGTAGGCAAAACTGACTAACACTTAGGTAAAAAGTTAAAAAAGAGGCCAAAACTCTCCTTGGTTGTAGTAACAACACGCAAACACATATATAGCACCGCGTAGATATTAGGCATGTGTTACAACTTACGGGACTCGATTCCGACCTACGGAGGCCGAGTTATCAGCCCGTAGGTAAAACTGACCAATACTTAGGCAAGAAATCAAAAAAGAGGCCAAAACCCGCCTCGGCAGTTGTAAAGACACACAAACATGAACATAGTACCGTGTAGGTATTAGGCACATGTTTGAACTTACGGGACTCGATTCCGACTTACAGAGGCCGAGTTATCAGCCCGTAGGCAAAACTGACCAACACTTTGGCAAAATGTCGAAAAAGAGGCCAAAACTGCCTCAGCCATCGTAACAACACGCAAACATGTGTATATTACTGCATAGGTATTAGGCACATGTTACAACTTACTGGACTCGATTCCAACTTACGGAGGCCGAATTATCAGCCCGTAGCCAAAATTGACCAACACTTTGGCAAAATATCGAAAAAGAGGCCAAAACCGCCTCGGCCGTCGTAACAACACGTAAACACATACATAGCACCGCGTAGGTATTACGCACACGTTACAACTTACGGGACTAATTTCCGACTTACGGAGGCTGAGTTATCAGTCCGTAGGTAAAACTCGCCAACACTTTGGCAAAAAGTCAAAAAAGAGGCCAAAACCCGCCTCGACCTACGTAACAACACGTAAACACAAACATAACACAATGTAGGTATTAAGCACGCGTTACAGTATATGTTACTCGATTCTGACTTACGGAGGCCGAGTTATCAGCCCGTAGGCAAAACTAACCAACAATTAGGTAAAAAATTAAAAAAGAGGCCAAAACCCGGGTCGACTGTTGTAACGACACGAAAACACATGCATAGTACCACGTAGGTATTAGGCACGCGTTCAAACTTACGGGATCCGAATCCAACTTACGGAGGTCGAGTTATCAGCCCGTAGGCAAAACTGACCAACACTTAGGTAAAAAGTCAAAAAAGAGGCCAAAACCCGCCTCGGCCGTCGTAACGACACGTAAACACGTACATATCACCGTGTAGGTATTAGGCACGTGTTACAACTTGTGGGACTCTATTTCGATTTATGGAGGCCGACTTATCAGCCCGTAGGAAAAACTGACCAACATTTAGGCAAAAAGTCGAAAAAGTGGTCGAAACTCGCTTCAACCATCGTAATGACACGCAAACACATACATAGCATCACGTAGGTATTAGGCACGCATTACAACTTACGGGACTTGATTCCGACAGACGGGGGCTGAGTTATCAGCCCGTAGGTAAAACTGACCAATAGTTAGGCAAAGAGTCGAAAAAGATGCCAAAACTCACCTCGGCTGTAGTAACGACCCGCTAACACATACATAGCATCGCGTAGGTATTTGGCACGCGTTATAATTTACGGGACTCGATTCCAACTTACGGAGGCGAGTTATCAGCCCGTAGGAAAAACTGACCAACACTTGGTCAAAAAGTCGAAAAAGATTCCAAAAACTAGTCTTGACCGTCGTAATAAGACGCAAACTAATACATAGCATCGCGTAGGAATTAGGAACGCGTTACAACTTACGGAACTTGATTATAACTTACAGAGGCCGAGTTATCAGCCCATTGGCAAAACTGACCAACACTTAGGCAAAAAGTCAAAAAAGAGGCCAAAATTAGCCTCGGCCGTCGTAATAACACACAAACATATACATAGCACCACGTAGGCATTAGGCACACGTTACAACTTATGGGAATCAATTTCGACTTACCGAGGCCGAGTTATCAGTCCGTAGGCAAACTGACCAATACTTAGTCAAAAAGTTGAAAAAGTGGCTGAAACTCGCCTCGGCCATCGTAACGACACGTAAACACATACATAGCATCACGTAGGTATTTGGCACGCATTAAAACTTACGAGACTCGATTCCAATAGACGGAGGCCGAGTTATCAGCCCGTAGGTAAAACTGACCAATAGTTAGGTAAAACATCAAAAAAGAGGCCAAAACTCACCTTGGCTGTAGTAACAACACGCAAACACATACATAGCACCACGTAGGTATTTGGCACGTGTTATAACTTACGGGACACGATTCCGACTTACGGAGGCTGAGTTTTCAGCCCGTATGCAAAACTGACCAACACTTATGCAAAAAGTCGAAAAAGATGCCAAAAACCAGTCTCGACCGTAGTAATGAGATGCAAACTAATACATTGCACCGCGTAGGAATTAGGCACGCGTTACAACTTACAGGACTCGATTCTGACTTACGGAGGCCGAGTTATCAGCCCATTGGCAAAACTTTCCAACACTTAGGCAAAAGTCAAAAAAGAGGCCAAAATTAGCCTCGGTTGTCGTAATGACACACAAATATATACATATCACCACGTAGGCATTAGGCACACATTATAACTTAAGCGACTCAATTTCGACTTACGGAGGCCGAGTTATCAGCCTGTAGGCAAAACTGACAAACACTTAGGCAAAAACTCGAAAAAAGAGGCCAAAACCCGCCTCGAACGTCATAACGACACGCAAACACGTATATAGCACCGTGAAGGTAATAGGCACGTGTTACAACTTACGGGACTCAATTCTGACTTACATAGGCCGAGTTATCAGCCCGTAGACAAAACTAACCAACACTTAGGGAAAAAGTCAAAAAAGAGTCCAAAACCCGCCTCGGTCGTTGTAACGAAATGCAAAGATGTACATAGAACCGCGTAGATATTAGGCAAGCGTTACAAGTTATGGGACTCGATTTCGACTTACGGAGGCCGAGTTATCTGCCCGTAGGCAAAACTGACTAACACTTAGGTAAAAAGTTAAAAAAGAGGCCAAAACTCTCCTTGGTTGTAGTAACGACACGCAAACACATATATATCACCGCGTAGATATTAGGCACGCATTACAACTTACGGGACTCGATTCCGACCTACGGAGGTCGATTTATTAGCCCGTAGGTCAAACTGACCAATACTTAGGCAAGAAGTCAAAAAGAGGCTAAAACCCGCCTCGACAGTCATAAAGACACACAAACATGAACATAGTACTGTGTAGGTATTAGGCACATATTAGAATTTACGGGACTCGATTCCGACTTACAGAGGCCAAGTTATCAGCCGGTAGCTAAAACTGACCAACACTTTGTTAAAATGTCGAAAAAAAGGCCAAAACCGCCTCGGTCGTCGTAACAACACGTAAACACATACATAGCACCGCGCAGGTATTAGGCACACGTTACAACTTATGGGACTAATTTTCGACTTACGGAGGCTAAGTTATCAGTCCGTAGGTAAAACTCGCCAACTCTTAGGCAAAAAGTCAAAAAAGAGGCCAAAACCCGCCTCGACCGACGTAACAACACGCAAACACAAACATAACACAATGTAGGTATTAAGTACGCGTTACAATATATGTTACTCGATTCTGACTTACGGAGGCCGAGTTATCAGCCCGTAGGCAAAACTAACCAACAATTAGGTAAAAAATTAAAAAAGAGGCCAAAACCCGCCTCGGCCGTTGTAACGACACGAAAACACATGCATAGAACCACATAGGTATTAGGCACGCGTTAAAACTTACGGGACCCGATTCCAACTTACGGAGGTCGAGTTATCAGCCCGTCGGCAAAACTGACCAACACTTAGGTAAAAAGTCAAAAAAGAGGCCAAAACCCACCTTGGCCGTCGTAACAACACGTAAACACGTACATATCACCGTGTAGGTATTAGGCACGTGTTACAACTTGTGGGACTCTATTCCGATTTACGGAGGCCGACTTATCAGCCAATAGGCAAAACTGATCAACACTTAGGCAAAAAGTCGAAAAAGTGGCCGAAACTCGCCTCGACCATCGTAATGACACGCAAACACATACATAGCATCAGGTAGGTATTAGGCACGCATTACAACTTACGGAACTCGATTCTGACAGACGGAGGCCGAGTTATCAGCCCGTAGATAAAACTTACCAAAAGTTAGGTAAAAAGTCAAAAAAGAGGCCAAAACTCACCTCGGATGTAGTAACGACACGCTAACACATACATAGCACCGCGTAGGTATTTGGCACGTGTTATAACTTACGGAACTCGATTCCGACTTACGGAGGCTGAGTTATCAGCCCGTATGTAAAACTGACCAACACTTATGCAAAAAGTAAAAAAAAATGCCAAAAACCAGTCTCGACCGTCGTAATGAGATGCAAACTAATACATAGCACCGCGTAGGAATTAGGCACGCGTTAAAACTTACAGGACTCGATTCTGACTTACGGTGGCCGAGTTATCAGCCCATTGGAAAAACTTTCCAACACTTCGTAAATAGTAATTACCTTCGTAAATAGTAATTACCTTTATAAATAGTAATTACCTTTGTAAATAGTAATTACCTTCGTCAATAGTAATTACCTTCGTCAATAGTAATTACCTTCGTAAATAGTAAATACTTTCGTAAATAGTAATAAATCTTCTATAAATAGAGGTCTAGGGCTTCATTATTTTTCACGAATTCGTTTAAGCTATAGAGAGAGAAAGTATAGAGAGAATAAGAGAGAAAGAAGAAGAGTATTCGGTTACTACACTACTGTAGTATTCAATCTCCTAATAAGGTAAGGGGTGTTATTCTTTCTTCTTGAAGAGAACTTATGTTATTCCATTCTTTGTTATTCTATTGAAATAACCTGTAAAAGTGGCATACCCTATACATGACCTGTATACGCGGTATACCCTATACTTGGTGAAATCCATATGTTATTCCATTCATTATTATTCTGTTGGAATAACCTGTATACGTGGAATACCCTATACTTGGTGACATCCATTTACTATTCTATCTTTTTATTTCTGTCGGAATATCCTGTCTGTGCTATACGCCGGACCTGGTTCCATTTACTATTCCGTCTTTACATTTCTGTCGGAATATCCTGTTTGTGCTATACGTCGGACCTGGTTCCATCATTTACTATTCCGCATTTATTATTCTGTTGGAACATCTTGTCGGTGTGAATTTCACCTGACCTGGTTCCGTTATTATTATTCTGCCGGAATAACCTGTTTGTGCGGTCTCTATCGCATGCATGGTGATATCTTTTGTTATTGTATTCGGTATTACTTAGTTGATTAAAATTCTGACTTCTATACTCCATGAAATTAGTGGAATATCCTTGATATTTGCGCTTCATCCAGTATCCTTTCATGGAAATATTCTTCTGATCATTCTTGAATTTTACTCTACAAAACAGTATCATGTTGACAATTTGGACGTTAATAATTTCTGGATAAAATAATTCTTGAACTTGTTTTATTGAATTCTTATATCATTGTCATCATCCTCATGTTTATATTTTGTTGAAAGTCATCTGTGGCCTGTAGTGCATAGATGGACTTGGTATGATTATGACCAGGGATTATTCGGTGTAATCATGACCGTAATATTACAAATGATGTAAAAATTAAAAATCCTCATTGGCCCGTAGTGCATTGATGGACAGTTGTTGGCATGATCATGACCATTAATGAATACACAAATATTCTTGGCCCGTAGTGCATGAATAATTGTGGTCGTGATACTAAAGAATATCCTTGGCCGTAGTGCAGGGGTGATTCGATGATATGGAATATTTATTAAGCTGAGTCTCAGCTATAGCAGTGATGAAAAACCTTTTAAATCATAAAAGATAGTAGATTTTATTTTCTACTTGACTCTTTTAATGGATTGCTGATTCTGCTGCAGTTAAACTTGATGTTTATTATATTTTATCAGTTTAACACTGTTGAAGGCTAATGATAATTTATTCTGCATTATCTTAGTCATAATATTTCTTACTGGGCTAGTTGAGCTCACCCTTTCTTTCACTGTTCTCTTCAGGAAATGAGAATATAGCTGGGACGAGTCGGGGAACGGAGTGATGGACCAGAGAATAGTATTAGTAGTCCTCACTATTCTGTTAAATAGTGTGACAATAATTGTATTGAGGACTCCTTTTGAGTTTGTATGATCTCTAGTAGACAATAATTGTATTCAAACTCACAGTTATATTTTGTCGTATTGTACACGACAGTGGTATTAGTAAGTTGTATTTGAATTCTGTACCATGTATCTGGCGACTCAAGATGGGTGATGTATACCTAATTTTGGGGGCGTCACAGTTGGTATCAGAGCATAGGGATATGATCCCTGGCTAAGATGTGAGAATAGTACTAGGAGGGGAGAGACAGAGAATTCCTTCGCTAGTATGACCTACCTAAGTTTATGTGCTATTTTATTGGTCGGTCAGAATATAGGGATAATATGTTACATGTCAATTAACCTTTTGTTTTGTGGCAGTATCTGAAAATAACATCTGAGAATGTTGAGAATAGCAATGGAGCACAGGCGATCGTTGATTCACCACATATCAATAATCAGGATAATGTGCATCAAGAAGGCGACAATCCTCATGCAAACAACAACACTGACCAAATGATGAATGATCAAATGTTCAGAGGTTTAATACAATTCATGCAACAGCAGACGAGAGCGACTCCTGTCCAAAACGTAGATGGAAACACGGGATTCTCGGACGGTCACCGCTAAACAGTTCAAGGTGCTGGGACCACCGGAGTTTAAGGGAGAGCCAAAACCACTTATGGCAGAAACATGGATAAAGCAGATCACCAAGATATTTGATGTCTTGGGATGCTCCGAGGAGCAAAAGGTTCCCTTTGCCGCCTTTATGTTGCGCGGAGAGGCAGATTACTGGTGGAAATCGGTAAAACGTACTCAACCTGCTGTACTGAAGATATCTTGGGAAAAGTTCCAGGAGCTGTTCAATGACAAATACTTTCCCGAAAGTATTCGCCACATGAAGGAAGTGGAGTTTATTAAGTTGGAACAAAATAATATGACCGTGTCGCAATACGAGGCAAAATTTGCAGAGTTATCACGGTTTGCGTCCCTCTTGGTGGATAATGAAGAGAGAATGGCGCAAATGTTTTTAAGAGGTTTAAAGCTGGAGATACGTCAACATCTTATTTCTCATAAACTGTGTTTGTATTCAGATGTT
Source organism: Panax japonicus (assembly GCA_020205505.1). Taxonomy (NCBI): domain Eukaryota; kingdom Viridiplantae; phylum Streptophyta; class Magnoliopsida; order Apiales; family Araliaceae; genus Panax; species Panax japonicus. Next base: position 48,499,582 of record CM035100.1, read on the forward strand.
GTAAATAGGGCTCAGTTAGTGGAGCGCGATAACGAGTCAACTCAACTAAAAGAGAGCAGCCGGCAAAATTATAATACCAGCGAGAATGGTCATCGAAGCGGTGACAACAAGCGTGGAGGGAATCAGCAGGCCAGAAATGGTTACCACTTCGGTGGTAATCAGGGCCAAAATAATAAGAATGGACATTTCAAGAAGAGGAGATTCAACAATGATGGAAAGACGTCAGCACCAGCACTCGTTGTTAAGGAAGGAGAAAGACCACCTATCATATGCTTCAAATGCGGAGGGGAGGGACACATCAGTCCAAATTGCGCGATGCCGTCCAAAGCATGTTATAATTGTGGAAGAGAAGGTCACTTAGACCAATTTTGTCGTTTACCAAAGACAAATTCAGCTAGGATGGAGGCACCAAAGGCCGTCCTCGAAAGGTCAAAGCCGGTAGTGCAAGGGAGAGCGTTTGTTGTGACCTCCCAGAAAGCAAGGAACCCGAATGAGGTCATCACGGGTAAGCTTATCATAAACTCTAACGAAGTCTATACTTTATTTGATACCGGTTCTACCCATTCTTTTATTTCTCCTACTTGCGCTCATCGATTAAATTTGACTCCAGAGAAATTAGACTTTAACTTATCTGTGGAAACTCCGTTGGGAGAAACCTTCATTACATCCACTGTTTATAAGTCTTGTTTGGTTCAAATCGGTACCCTCACATTACCTGTAGATCTTATTTCATTGAAAATACTTGCATTTGACGTGATTCTAGGGATTGATTGGTTAACTACTCATCATGCAAAAATTGATTGTTTCCATAAGTTTGTTAGCATTCATATTCTTAATCAACCTATTATGCGAATTCAAGCAACCAAACCATTAAAATCAATCACGGTCATCTCAAGCCATAAAGCTATTCGTTTATTGAAAAACGGATGTCAAGCTTTCTTAGCTCGTGTCATATATTTAAACAAAAATACGTCAGTTTTGAACGATATTTCTATTGTTAATGAATTTCCTGATGTATTCCCCGAAGAACTTCCTGGCCTACCCCCAGAGCGTGAGATTGAATTTTGTATCGACTTTGAACCCGGTACAAAACCCATTTCTAAAGCCCCATATCGAATGGCTCCTATTGAACTTCAGGAGTTAAAAACCCAACTGCAGGAATTATTAGACATTGGCTTTATTCGTCCTAGTACTTCTCCTTGGGGTGCTCCTGTTCTATTCGTGAAGAAGAAAGATGGGAGTATGCGACTTTGTATTGATTATCGGGAGTTGAATCATGTCACCATCAAAAATAGGTATCCATTGCCACGTATTGATGACTTGTTTGACCAGTTGCAAGGAGCCAAATTCTTTTCAAAGATTGATCTTCGTTCCGGGTATCACCAATTGAAGATTAGAACCGATGACATTCCAAAGACGGCTTTAAGAACTCGGTACGGGCATTATGAATTCCTAGTCATGTCCTTTGGATTGACTAATGCTCCTGCTGCCTTCATGGATATGATGAACCGAGTATTCAAGGAATATTTGGATCACTTTGTGGTCGTCTTTATTGATGACATCCTTATTTATTCCAAAAGCCGTGAAGATCATGAGCAACACTTGAGGCTGACACTTCGAAAGCTTCGTGAATATAAGCTTTATGCCAAGTTGAAGAAATGCGAGTTCTGGCTTGAGGAAGTAGCATTCCTTGGGCACGTGGTATCAAATCATGGAATATCTGATGACCCAGCAAAGATTGAAGCTATTCAAAGATGGGAGCAACCTAAATCAGTGACCGAAGTATGTAGCTTTCTCGGTTTAGCTGGTTATTATCGGAGATTCGTGGAAGGATTTTCTCGAATCGCTACTCCATTGACTCAGCTGACTCGGAAAGATACAAAGTTCGATTGGAGCAAAGAATGTGAAAAGAGTTTTCAAGAACTCAAGAGGAGACTCATTTCAGCACCTGTTCTGACAATACCATCTGGCTCGGAGGGTTTTGTCATCTACAGTGATGCTTCGGGCAAAGGACTGGGATGTGTTCTTATGCAACATGGAAAAGTCATAGCTTATGCCTCGCGACAACTCAAAGAATATGAGAAGAATTATCCTACTCATGATCTAGAGTTGGCAGCTGTTGTCTTTGCACTTCAAATTTGGATGCATTACTTGTATGGGGAGAAAGTGGAGATCTTTACGGATCATAAAAGCCTCAAATATTTCTTCACTCAAAAGGAACTCAACATGCGACAACGACGTTGGCTTGAACTGTTGAAAGATTATGATCATACCATCCAATACCATCCTGGAAAAGTAAACGTGGTAGCTGACACATTGAGTAGAAGATCACATGCAAGTACGAGTGCAATATTGTCAACGCAAGGGCCCATTTTGTGTGACTTGCAAAGGATGGAGATAGAGTTAAAGACTCCAGGTACGCATGTGACGATGGCGAATATACGAGTAGAACCGACTTTAATCGATAAAGTTAAAGCTGCTCAAGCTACAGACTTGGAGCTGATGCGTATGAGGAGGAAAGTGCAAGAGGGTGCTATGCCGGAAGCAAGAATCGATGAAGAAGGAATACTTCGAGTCAACTCCATACTTTGTGTTCCTAACGACCCTGATTTAAAGTATAAAATCATGATGGAGGCGCACAATACACCATTTGCAATCCATCCTGGGAGCACCAAAATGTATCATGATATTCGTCATACATTTTAGTGGAGCAATATGAAGAGAGAGATAGCGTTGTTTATCTCAAGGTGTCTAACTTGTCAACGAGTTAAAGCGGAGCATCAAGTACCAAAAGGTCCATTGCAACCACTTGAAATTCCAGAATGGAAGTGGGAGCACATTACCATGGATTTCGTTACCGGTCTTCCTAAGGTTTCTCAAGGCATAGATGCGATTTGGGTCATTGTTGATAGATTGACCAAGTCTGCTCATTTCTTACCGATACGAGAAACTTATACACTTGAACGTCTTGCTCGTATGTACATAAACGAGATTGTAAGACTGCATGGTATGCCGGTATCCATAGTTTCTGATCGAGACCCAAGATTTACTTCACGATTTTGGGTTAGTTTGCAAAAAGCTATGGGCACAGACTTACGATTTAGCTCGGCATATCATCCTCAGATAGACGGAAAGTCGGAGAGGACTATTCAAACTCTTGAAGATCTATTAAGAATCTATGTCCTTGATTTCAAGGGAAGTTGGGACAAGTTCTTACCATTGGTGGAGTTTTCCTACAACAATAGTTATCAAGCAAGTATTGGCATGGCTCCATTCGAAGCGTTGTATAGAAGAAAGTGTCGTTCTCCAGTATGCTGGGATGAGGTGGGTGAAGCAACGTTGTTGGGACCAGAGTTGGTACGTATGACTACAGAAAAGATTCAAACGATCCGACAACGTATAAAAACCTCACAAAGTTGACAAAAGAGTTATGTTGATCTTCATCGAAAGGACGTGGAATTCAATATAGGAGATCATGTGTTGTTACGTGTTACTCCATGGAAAGGAGTTACAAGATTTGGAAAGAGAGGAAAACTCAATCCTCGATTCATCGGTCCATTTTTAATCCTCGATCGAATAGGAACTGTGGCCTATAGACTTGCTTTACCGCCAAGTATATCTCGTGTTCATAACGTTTTTCACATATCCATGTTACGTAAATACGTGAAAGACCCGAACCACATTATTGAGTTAGAACCGGACGAAATAGCGGAAGATTTGACGTATGAAGAGATTCCTGTTCAAATCTTGGATAAGAAGGAACATATTCTATGCTCCAAGGTTATACCTCAAGTCAAAGTTTTGTGGAGAAACCACGATGTTGAGGAAATGACTTGGGAGTTAGAATCTGAAATGAAATCAAGGTATCCTTACCTCTTCGACATACCAGGTACTTACCCTAATTTCGAGGGCGAAATTTCATAAGAAGGGGAGGTTGTAAGACCCCAGTTTTTATAAATAAAGATGAATTTTTATAATTATTATTTTTGAATATTATAGAATAAATTTGATATAATGTTATAGTTGTGGGTAATATTTATAAATTTTGCAAAGTACGTAAGTTGTTATAAAATATTCTTTTTGTCGGGGAATATTCGTACGACGGCACAATCATTGGTGGACCCCACAATGAAAGTATTGTCGTAGTTAGAAAACGACAAAATTATCTTTCTATAAAATAACGGCGGAGGTGTTACCGTTAAAACTGTTGAACTACTCGGTAGTAAAAGTACAGTAATACGCGTTGCTGCATAGTAGCACACGGTTTTGATTATTGATGCTTACGTGAGAAGTCACTCAGCTATACACAATTATTGCTACAGTAATTGCTGCATCATATCTCTTATATTATTGATTCAATTATTGTCACAGTATCATCTGTATAATATGTTATATTATTTAAACAATAATTGAGACGACAAGTTATAAATGATTAATAATTGTTGAAAGATTAAATATGTGTTGATTAAAAATAAAATGATTTCTGGTAATTTTTATTCAATCCTTGATGTATATAAAGAGTCTATTATTAGACGTTTGTGGTAAGTTTAATTATTTATGGGGGGCCATATGTCATCATCTAAGAGTCTCTTTCATAAATAGTAATTACCTTTGTAAATAATAATTATCTTCGTAAATAGTAATTACCTTCGTAAATAGTAATTACATTCGTAAATAGTAATTACCTTCGTAAATAGTAATTACCTTCATAAATAGTAATTACCTTCGTAAATAGTAATTACTTTCGTCAATAGTAATTACCTTTGTAAATAGTAAATACTTTCGTAAATAGTAATAAATCTTCTATAAATAGAGGCCTAGGGCTTCATTATTTTTCACGAATTCGTTCAAGCTATAAAGAGAGAAAGTATAGAGAGAATAAGAGAGAAAGAAGAAGAGTATTCGGTTACTACACTTCTGTAATATTCAATCTCCTAATAAGGTAAGGGGTGTTATTCTTTCTTCTTGAAGAGAACTTATGTTATTCCATTCTTTGTTATTCTGTTGGAATAACCTGTAAAAGTGGCATACCCTATACATGACCTGTATACGAGGTATACTCTATACTTGGTGAAATCCTTATGTTATTCCATTCATTATTATTCTGTTGGAATAACCTGTATACGCGGAATACCCTATACTTGGTGACATCCATTTACTATTCTATCTTTATATTTCTGTCGGAATATCCTGTCTGTGCTATACGCCGAACCTGGTTCCATTAACTATTCCGTCTTTACATTTCTGTCGGAATATCCTGTCTGTGCTATACGCCGGACCTGGTTCCATCATTTACTATTCCGCATTTATTATTCTGTTGGAACATCTTGTCGGTGTGAATTTCACCTGACCTGGTTCCGTTATTATTATTCTGCCGGAATAACCTGTTTGTGCGGTCTCTATCGCATGCATGGTGATATCTTTTGTTATTGTATTCGGTATTACTTAGTTGATTAAATTTCTGACTTCTATACTCCATGAAATTAGTGGAATATCCTTGATATTTGCGCTTCATCCAGTATCGTTTCATGGAAATATTCTTCTGATCATTCTTGAATTTTACTCTACAAAACAGTATCATGTTGACAATTTGGACGTTAATAATTTCTGGATAAAATAATTCTTGAACTTGTTTTATTGAATTCTTATATCATTGTCATCATCCTCATGTTTATATTTTGCTGAAAGTCATCTGTGGCCTGTAGTGCATAGATGGACTTGGTATGATTATGACCAGGGATTATTCGGTGTAATCATGACAGTAATATTACAAATGATGTAAAAATTAAAAATCCTCATTGGCCCGTAGTGCATTGATGGACAGTTGTTGGCATGATCATGACCATTAATGAATACACAAATATTCTTGGCCCGTAGTGCATGAATAATTGTTGTCGTGATACTAAAGAATATCCTTGGCCGTAGTGCAGGGGTGATTCGATGATGTGGAATATTTATTAAGCTGAGTCTCAGCTATAGCAGTGATGAAAAATCTTTTAAATCATAATAGATAGTAGATTTTATTTTCTATTTGACTCTTTTAATGGATTGTTGATTCTGCTGCAGTTAAACTTGATGTTTATTATATTTTATCAGTTTAACACTGTTGAAGGCTAATGATAATTTATTCTGCATTATCTTAGTCATAATATTTCTTACTGGGCTAGTTGAGCTCACCCTTTCTTTCACTGTTCTCTTCAGGAAATGAGAATATAGCTGGGACGAGTCGGGGAACGGAGTGATGGACCAGAGAATAGTATTAGTAGTCCTCACTATTCTGTTAAATAGTGTGACAATAATTGTATTGAGGACTCCTTTTGAGTTTGTATGATCTCTAGTAGACAATAATTGTATTCAAACTCATAGTTATATTTTGTCGTATTGTACACGACAGTGGTATTAGTAAGTTGTATTTGAATTCTGTACCATGTATCTGGCGACTCAAGATGGGTGATGTATACCTAATTTTGGAGGCGTCACAGTCACCGCTAAGCAGTTCAAGGAACTGGGATCACCGGAGTTTATTGGAGAGCCAAAACCACTTAAGGCGGAGACGTGGATAAAATAAATTACCAAGATATTTGATATCTTGGGATGCTCCGAGGAACAAAAGGTTACCTTTGCCACCTTCATGTTGCGAGAAGAGGCAGATTACTGGTGGGAATCTGTAAAGCGTACTCAACCTGTCGCACTGAAGATGACTTGGGAGAAGTTCCAAGAACTGTTCAACGATAAATACTTTCCCGAAAGTATTCGTCACATTAAAGAGGTAGAGTTCAACAAGCTAGAACAAAACAACATGACTGTATCGCAGTACGAAGCCAAGTTTGCCGAGTTGTCCCGGTTTGCGTCCCATTTAGTTGATAATGAGGAGAGAATGACACGAATGTTTTTAAGAGGTTTGAAACCTGAGATACATCAATATCTTATATCTCATAAACTGTGTTTGTATTCAGATGTTGTTAATAGGGCTCAGTTATTGGAACGTGATAACGAGTCAAGCCAACCAAAGGAGAGTAGCCGGCATAATGATAATGCTAGTGAAAACAATCATCGAAGCGGTGACAATAAGCGTGGAGGGAATCAACATGCCAGAAATGGTAACCACTTCGGTGGTAATCATGGCCAAAACAATAAGAATGGACATTTCAAGAAGAGAAGATTCAACAATGATGGAAAGACTTCAACATCAGCACCTGTCGTTAAGGAAGGAGAACGACCACCTATTATATGCTTCAAGTGTGGCGGAGAGGGACACATCAGTCCCAACTGTACGATGCCATCCAAAGCATGTTTACAACTATGGAAGAGAAGGTCACCTGGCCCGATTTTGTCCTACACCAAAGACAAGTCCAGTTGGGATGGAGGCATCAAAGGCCGTCCCAAAAAAGTCAAAGCCGGTTGTGCAAGGGAGAGCATTTGTTGTAACCTCCAAAAAAGCAAAGAACCCGAACGAGGTCATCACGGGTAAGTTTATCATAAACTCTAGCGAAGTTTATACCTTATTTGATACCGGTTCTACCTATTCTTTTATTTCTCCTACTTGCGCTCAACGTTTAAATTTGACTCCGGAGAAATTGGACTTTGACTTATCTGTTGAAACTCCATTGGGAGAAACCTTCATTACATCCACGGTTTATAAGTCTTGTTTGGTTCAAATCGGTACCCTCACATTACCTGTCAATCTTATTTCATTAAAAATACTTGCATTTGATGTGATTCTAGGGATTGATTGGTTAACTACTCATCATGCAAAAATTGATTATTTCCGTAAGGTTGTTAGCTTTCATTTTCCTAACAAACCTATTATGCGAATTCAAGCAACCAAACCATTAAAATCAATCACTGTCATCTCAAACCATAAAGCTATTCGTTTATTAAAAAATAGATGTCAAGCTTTCTTAGTTCATGTCACGGATCTAAACAAAAATACGTCAATTTTGAATGATATTTCTATTGTTAATGAATTTCCTGACGTATTTCCTGAAGAACTTCCTGGCCTACCCCCAGAGCGTGAAATTGAATTTTGTATCGACCTTGAACCCGGTACAAAACCCATTTCCAAAGCCCCATATCGAATGGCTCCTATTGAACTTCAAGAGTTAAAGACCCAATTGCAGGAATTGTTAGACATTGGCTATATTCGTCCTAGTACTCCTTGGGGTGCTCCTGTTCTATTCGTGAAAAAGAAAGACGGGAGTATGCGACTTTGTATTGATTATCGGGAGTTGAATCATGTCACCATCAAAAATAGGTACCCATTGCCACGTATTGATGACCTGTTTGACCAGTTTCAAGGCGCCAAATTCTTTTCAAAGATTGATCTTCATTCCGGATATCAACAAACACGTTCATATCACTGTGTAGGTATTAGGCACGCGTTACAACTTAAGGGACTCGATTCTGACTTACGGAGGCCGAGTTATTAGCCCGTAGTCAAAACTGGATAATACTTAAGCAAAAAGTCAAAAAAGAGGCCAAAACCTGCCTCGACTGTCGTAACGTTATGCAAACACAAACATAGCACCATGTAGGTATTAGGCATGTGTTACAACTTACGGGACTCGATTTTGACTTACGGAGGCCGAGTTATCAGCCCGTAGGCAAAACTGACCAACATATAGGTCAAAAGTCGAAAAAGAGGCCAAAACCCGCCTCGGCCGTCGTAACAACACGCAAACGCATATATAGCACCGCGTAGGTATTAGGCGTGTGTTACAACTTATGGGACTCGATTCAGACCTACGGAGGCCGAGTTATCAGCCCGTAGGCAAAACTGACCAACACTTAGGTAACAAGTTAAAAAAGACGCCAAAACCCGTCTCGGCCGTTGTAACGACACGAAAACACATTTATAGTACCGCGTAGGTATTAGGCACGCGTTAAAACTTATGGAACTCGATTCAACATACGGAGGCCGAGTTATCAGTCCGTAGGCAAAACTGACCAACACTTAGGTAAAAAGTCAAAAAAGAGGCTAAAACCCACCTCAGCCGTAATAACGTCACGCAAACACGTACATATCACCGTGTAGGTATTAGGCACGCGTTACTACTTACTGGAATCGATTCTGATTTACGGAGGTCGAGTTATCAGCTCGTAGGCAAAACTGACCAATACTTAGTCAAAAAGTCGAAAAATAAGCCAAAACCCGCCTCGGTCGTTGTAAAGAGACATTAACTCGTACATAGCACCGCGTAGGTATTAGGCATGCATTACAGCTTACGGAACTATATTCTGACTTACAGAGGCCGAGTTATCAACCCGTAGGCAAAACTAACCAACATTTAGGTAAAAAGTCAAAAAAGAGGCCAAAACTCGCCTCAGCCATCGTAACGATACGCAAACACATACATAGTACTGCGTAGGTATTAGGCATGCATTACAATTTACGGGACTCGATTTCGATATACGGAGGCCGAGTTATCAGCCCGTAGGCAAAACTGACCAACACTTAGACAAAAAGACGAAAAAGAGGCCAAAACCCACCTCAACTGTCGTAACAACACGCAAATACATACATAGCACTGCATAGGTATTAGGCACGCGTTATAACTTACGGGACTCAATTCTGACTTACGGAAGCCGAGTTATCAGCCCGTAAGCAAAACTGAACAACATTTAGGTAAAAAGTCAAAAAAGAGGCCAAACCCCGCATCGGCCGTCGTAACGACACGCAAACATGTACATATCACCGTTTAGGTATTAGGGACGTGTTACTACTTACGGGACTTGATTTTGATTTACTGAGACCGAGTTATCAGCTCGTAGGCAAAACTGACCAACATTTAGGTAAAAAGTTAAAAAAGAGGCCAAAACCCGCCTCGGCCGTTGTAATGACATGAAAATACATGCATAGTACCGCCTAGGTATTAGGCACGCGTTAAAACTTACGGTACTCGATTCTAAATTACGTAGGCCTAGTTATCAGCCCGTAAGCAAAATTGACCAACACTTAGGTAAAAAGTCAAAAAAAGAGGCCAAAACCCGCCTCGGCCGTCATAACGACACGCAAACACGCACATATCACCGTTTAGGTATTAGGCACGTGTTACTACTTACGGGACTCCATTCTGATTTACTGAGACAGAGTTATTAGCTCGTAGGCAAAACTAACCAACACTTATGTAAAAAGTCAAAAAAGAGGCCAAAATCCGCCTCAGCCATCGTAACGATACGCAAACCCATACATAGTACCGCATAGGTATTATGCATGCATTACAACTTACGGTACCCGATTTTGACATACGGAGGTCGTTTTCAGCCCGTAGTCAAAACTGACCAACACTCAGGCAAAAAATCAAAAAATAGGCCAAAACCCACCTCGGCCGTCGTAACAACACTCAAATACATATATAGCACTGCATGGGTATTAGGCATGCGCTATAACTTACAGGACTCAATTTTGACTTACGGAGGCTGAGTTATCAGGTCGTAAGCAAAACTGAACAACATTTAGGTAAAAAGTCAAAAAAGAGGCCAAAACCCGCCTCAGCTGTCGTATTAACACGCAAACACATACATAGCACCGCGTAGGTATTAGACACTCGTTACAACTTACGGGACTCAATTATGACTTACGGAGGCCGAGTTATCAGCCCGTAGGCAAAACTCGACAACACTTAGGCAGAAAGTCGAAAAAAAGGCCAAAACTCGCCTCGACCGTCGTAACAACACGCACACACATACATAGCACAGCATTGGTATTAGGCACGTGTTATAACATACGGGACTCAATTCTAACTTACGGAGGACAAGTTATCAGCCCGTAGATAAAACTGACCAACACTTAGGCAAGAAGTCAAAAAAGAGGCCAAAACCCGCCTCGGCAGTCGTAAAGACACGCAAACATGAACATAGCACCGTGTAGGTATTAGGCACGTGTTAGAACTTACATGACTCAATTTCGACTTACAGAGGCCGAGTTATCAGCCCGTAGGCAAAACTGACCAACACTATAGCAAAATGTCAAAAAAAGCACAAAATTTGCCTCGGCCGTAGTAACAACAAGCACACATGTGCATAGTACCGCGTAGGTATTAGGCACGCGTTACAACTTACGGGACTCGATTTCGACATACGGAGGCCGAGTTATCAGCCCGTAGGCAAAACTGAACAACACTTAGGCAAAAAGTCAAAAAAGAGGCCAAAACATGCCTCGACCGTCGTAACGACACGCAAACACATGCATAGCACCGTGCATGTATTAGGCATGTGCTACACCTTACAGGACTCGATTCCGACATACGTAGGACAAGTTGTCAGCCCTTAGGCAAAATTGACCAACACTTAGGTAAAAAGTTAAAAAAAAGGCCAAAACACGCCTCGGCCATTGTATTGACATGCAAACACATGCATAGCACCGCGTAGGTATTAAGCACGCATTATAACTCCTGACTCAATTCCGACTTACGGAAGCCGAGTTATCAGTTCGTAGGCAAAACTGACCAACACTTGGGCAAAAAGTCAAAAAAGTGGCCAAAACCCGCCTTGGACATCGTAAAGACATGCAAAGACATAGCATCGCGTAGGTATTAGGCACGCATTACAGCTTACGGGACTCGATTCCGATTTACGGAGGCCGAGTTATCAGCCCGTAGGCAAAACTAACTAACACTTAGGTAAAAAGTCAAAAAAGAAGCCAAAATTCGCCTCGGTCGTCGTAACGACACGCAAACACGTACATATCATCGTGTAGGTATTAGGCACGCGTTACTACTTACGGGACTCGATTCTAATTTACCGAGGCCTAGTTATAAGCCCGTAGGAAAAATTGACCAACACTTAAGAAAAAAGTCGAAAAAGAGGCCAAAACCCGCCTCGACAGTTGTAATGAGACGGAAACTCATACATAGAACCGCATAGGTTTTAGGCACGCGTTACAACTTACGGAACTCTATTCCGACTTACGGAGGCCGAGTTATCAGCCCGTAGGCAAAACTGACCAACACTTAGGTAAAAAGTCAAAAAAGAGGCCAAAACTCGCCTCAGTCATCGTAAAGATACGCAAACACATACATAACACCGCGTAGGTATTAGGCATACATTACAACTTACGGCACTCGATTTCGACATACGGATGCCGAGTTATCAGCCCGTAGGCAAAACTGACCAACACTTAGGCAAAAAGTCGAAAAAGAGGCCAAAACCAACCTCAGCCGTCGTAAAAACATGCAAAGACATACATAACACTACATGGGTATTAGACACGCGTTATAACTTACGGGACTCAATTCTGAATTACGGAGGCCGAGTTTTCAGCCCGTAAGCAAAACTGAACAACATTTAAGTAAAAAGTCAATAATGAGGCCAAAACATGCCTCGATCGTCGTAACGACATAAAAACACATACATAGTACTGCGTATGTATTAGGCATGTGTTATAACTTATGGGACTCGATTCTGACATACGTAGACCGAGTTATTAGCCCGTATTCAAAATTGACCAACACTTAGGTAAAAAGTTAAAAAAGAGGCCAAAACCCGCATCGGCCATTGTAACGACACGCAAATACATGCATAGCATCGCGTAGGTATTAGGTATGCGTTACAACTTACGGGACTCAATTTTGACATACGGAGGCCGAGTTATCAGCCTGTAGGCAAAACTAACCAATATTTGGGGAAAAAGTCGACAAAGAGGCCAAAATCCACCTCGGTCGTTGTAATGATACGGAAACTCGTATAACTTACGGGACTCGATTTCAACATACGAAGACCGAGTTATCAGCCCGTAGGCAAAACTGACAAACACTTAGGCAAAAAGTCGAAAAAGAGGCCAAAACTCGCTTCGGCCATCGTAACGATAAGCAAATACATATATATCATCGCGTAGGTATTAGGCACGTATTACAACTTATGGGACTCGATTCCGACAGACGGAGGCCGAGTTATCAGCCCGTAGGCAAAATTGACCAACACTTAGGCAAAAAGTAGAAAAAGAGGCCAAAATTCGTCTCAGCAGTTGTAACGATACAGAAACTCGTATATAGCACCGCGTAGGTATTAGGCACGCGTTACAACTTACGGGTCTCGATTCCGACTTACGGAGGTCGAGTTATCAGCCTGTAGAAAAAACTAACACTTAGGTAAAAAGTCAAAAAAGAAGCCGAAACCCGCCTCGGCTATCGTAATGATATGCAAACACATACATTGCATCGCGGAGGTATTAGACATATGTTACAACTTATGGGACTCAATTACGACATACGGAGGCTGAGTTATCAGCCCGTAGGCAAAACTGACCAACACTAAGGCAAAAAGTCAAAAAGAGGCCAAAACCCACCTCGGCCTCGGCCATCGTAACGACACGTAAACACATACATAGCATCGTGTAGGTATTAGGCACGCATTACAACTTACGAGAGTCGATTCCGATAGACGTAGACCGAGTTATCAGCCCGTAGGTAAAACTGACCAACACTTGGGCAAAGAGTCAAAAAAGAGGCCAAAACTCTCCTCAACTGTTGTAACGACACGCAAATATATACATAGCACCGCATAGGTATTAGGCATGCGTTACAACTTACGGGACTCAATTCTGACTTACGGAGGCCGAGTTATCAGCCCTTAGGTAAAACTGACCAACACTTAGGCAAAAAGTCGAAAAAGATGCCAAAAACTCGTCTCGGTCGTTGTAATAAGACGCAAACTAATACATAGCACCGCGTTGGAATTAGGCACACGTTACAACTTATAAAACTGTATTCTGACTTATGGAGGCCGAGTTATTAGCCCATTGGCAAAACTAACCAACACTTAGGCAAAAATTCAAAAAATAAGCCAAAATTAGCCTCGGTCGTCGTAATAACACACAAATGTGTACATAGCACCACGTAGGCATTAGGCGCGCGTTACAACTTATGGAATTTTATTTCAACTTACGGAGGCCGAGTTATTAGCCCGTAAGCAAAACTGACCAACACTTAGGCAAAAACTCTAAAAAGAGACCAAAACCCACCTTGGCCGTCATAACGACACGCAAACACGTATATAGCACCGTGTAGGTATTAGGCACGTGTTAAAACTTACGAAACTCGATTCTAACTTACGGAGGCCGAGTTATCAGTTCGTAGGCAAAACTGACAAACACTTAGGCAAAAAGTCAAAAAAGAGGTCAAAACCCGCCTCAGCCATCGTAACGATATGCAAATATATACATAGCACCACGTAAGTATTAGGCATGCATTACAACATATGGGACTCGATTTCGACATACGGAGGCCGAGTTATCAGGCCGTAGGTAAAACTGACCAACACTTATGCAAAAAGTCGAAAAAGAGGCCAAAACCCACCTCGGCCGTCGTAACAACACGCAAAGACTTACATAGCATTGCATTGGTATTAGGCACGCGTTACAACTTACGGGACTCAAATTTGACTTACGGAGGCCGAGTTATCAGCCCGTAAGCAAAACTGAACAACATTTAGGTAAAAAGTCAAAAAAAGAGGCCAAAATATGCCTCGGTCATCGTAACGACATAAAAATACATACATAGTACCGCGTATATATTAGGCATGCATGACAACTTACGGGACAAGATTCTGACATACGTACACCGAGTTATTAGCCCGTATGCAAAATTGACCAATACTTAGGTAAAAAGTTAAAGAAGAGGCCAAAACCCACATCGGCCATTATAACGACATGCAAATACATGCATAGCACCGCGTAGGTATTAGGCACACGTTACAACTTACGGGACTCAATTCTGACTTACGGAGGCCGAGTTATCAGCTCGTAGGTAAAACTGACAAACATTTGGGGAAAAAGTCGAAAAAGAGGCCAAAACCAACCTCGGCCGTTGTAATGATACGAAAACTCGTACATAGCACCGCGTAGGTATTAGGCACGCATTACAGCTTACGGGGCTCGATTACGATTTACGGAGGCCGAGTTATCAGCCCGTAGGCAAAACTAACTAACACTTAGGTAAAAAGTTAAAAAAGAAGCCAAAACCAGCCTCGGCCATCATAATGATACGCAAAAACATACACAACACCGCATAGGTATTATGCATGCGTTATAACTTACGGCACTCAGATCCCACATACGGAGGCCGAGTCATCAGCCCGTAGGCAAAACTAACTAACACTTGGGTAAAAAGTCAAAAAAGAAGCCAAAACCCGCCTCGACCATTGTAATGATACGCAAAAACATACACAGCACCGCGTAGGTATTAGGCATGCGTTACAACTTACGGCACTTGATTCCCACATACGGAGGCCGAGTTATCAGCCCGTAGGCAAAACTGACAAACACTTAGGCAAAAAGTCGAAAAAGAGGCAAAAACTCGCCTCGGCCATCGTAACGACACGCAAACACATACATAGCATCGCGTAGGTATTAGGCACGCGTTAAAACTTACGGGACTCCATTCCAACTTACAGAGACCGAGTTATCAGCCCGTAGACAAAACTGACCAACACTTGGGAAAAAGTCAAAAAAGAGGCCAAAACCAGCCTCGATCGTCGTAACGACACGCAAACACGTACATATCACTATGTAGGTATTAGGCACGCGTTACTACTTACGGGACTCGATTCTGATTTACCGAGGCCGAGTTATAAGCCCGTAGGCAAAACTGACCAACACTTAGGCAAAAAGTCGAAAAAGAGGCCAAAACCCGCCTCAGCCGTTGTAATGAAATGGAAACTCGTACATAGCACCGCGTATGTTTTAGGCACACATTACAACTTACGAAACTCGATTCCAACTTAAAGAGGCCGAGTTATCAGCCTGTAGGCAAAACTGACCAACACTTAGGTAAAAAGTTAAAAAAGAGGCCAAAACCCGCCTCAGCCATCGTAACGATACGCAAA
Organism: Panax japonicus; assembly: GCA_020205505.1. NCBI lineage: Eukaryota > Viridiplantae > Streptophyta > Magnoliopsida > Apiales > Araliaceae > Panax > Panax japonicus. The sequence goes on from CM035100.1 coordinate 48,515,404, forward strand.
CACATACATAGAACTGCGTAGGTATTAGGCATACATTAAAACTTACGGGACTCGATTTCGACATACGGAGGCCGAGTTATCAGCCCGTAGGTAAAACAGACCAACACTTAGGCAAAGAGTCGAAAAAGAGGCCAAAACCAACCTCGATTGTCGTAACAACACGCAAATATATACATAGCACTGCATGGATATTTGGCACGTGTTATAACTTATGGGACTCAATTCTGAGTTACGGAGGCCGAGTTATCAGCCCGTAAGCAAAATTGAACAACATTTTGGTAAAAAGTCAAAAAAGAGTCCAAAACATGCCTCGGCCGTCGTAACGACATAAAAACACATACATAGTACCACGTATGTATTAGGCATGTGTTACAACTTACGGGAGAAGATTCTGACATACGTAGACCGAGTTATTAGCCCGTATGCAAAATTGACCAACACTTAGGTAAAAAGTTAAAGAAGAGGCCAAAACCCAGATCGGCCATTGTAACGACACACAAATACATCCATAGCACCGCATAGGTATTAGGCACGCATTACAACTTATGGGACTCAATTCCGACTTATGGAGGCCGAGTTATCAGCCCATAGGTAAAACTGACCAACATTTGGTGAAAAAGTTGAAAAAGAGGCCAAAACCCACCTCGGCCGTTGTAATGATACGGAAACTCGTACACAGCACCGCGTAGGTATTAGGCATGCGTTATATCTTATGGGACTCGATTTTGATTTACGGAGGCCAAGTTATTCAGCCCATAGGCAAAACTAACTAACACTTAGGTAAAAAGTCAAAAAAGAAGCCAAAACATGCCTCGGCCATCGTAATGATACGCAAACACATACACAGCACCGCGTAGGTATTAGGCATGCGTTGTAATTTACCGCACTCGATTCTGACATACGGAGGCCGAGTTATCAGCCCGTAGGCAAAACTGACCAACACTTAGGTAAAAAGTCGAAAAAGAGGCCAAAACTCGACTCGGCCATTGTAACTACATGTAAACACATACATAGCATCACATAGGTATTAGGCAAGCGTTAAAATTTACGGTACTCGATTCCAAATTACGGAGGCCGAGTTATCAGCCCGTAAACAAAACTGACCAACACTTGGGTAAAAAGTCAAAAAAAGAGGCCAAAACCCGCCTCGGTCGTCGTAACGACACGCAAACACATATATATCACTGTGTAGGTATTAGGCACACATTACAACTTAAGGGACTCGATTCTGACTTACGAAGGCTGAGTTATTAGCCCGCAGTCAAAACTGGATAACACTTAAGCAAAAAGTCAAAAAAGAGGCTAAAACCTGCCTCGGCTGTCGTAACGATATGCAAACACAAACATAGCACCATGTAGGTATTAGGCACGCGTTACAACTTACGGAACTCGATTCTGACTTACAGAGGCCGAGTTATCAGCCGGTAGGCAAAACTGACCAACATATAGGTCAAAAGTCAAAAAAGAGGCCAAAACCCGCCTCGGCCATCGTAACAACACGCAAACACATATATAGCACCGCGTAGGTATTAGGCGTGTGTTACAACTTACGGAACTTGATTCAGACCTACGGAGGCCGAGTTATCAGCCCGTAGGCAAAACTGACCAACATTTAGGTAACAAGTTAAAAAAGAGGCCAAAACCCGCCTCGGCCGTTGTAACGACACGAAAACACATGCATAGTACCGCGTAGGTATTAGGCACGCGCTAAAACTTAAGGTACTCGATTCAACTTACGGAGGCCGAGTTATCAGCCCGTAGGCAAAACTGACCAACACTTAGGTAAAAAGTCAAAAAAGAGGCCAAAACCCGCCTCGGCCGTCGTAACGTCATGCAAACACGTACATATCACCGTGTAGGTATTAGGCACGCGTTACTACTTACTGGAAGCGATTCTGATTTACGGGGGACGAGTTATCAGCTCATAGGAAAAACTGACCAATACTTAGGCAAAAAGTCGAAAAAGAAGCCAAAACCCGTCTCGGTCGTTATAAAGAGAAAGAAACTCGTAAATAGCACCGCGTAGGTATTAGGCATGCATTACAGCTTACGAAATTCGATTCTGACTTACGGAGGCCGAGTTATCAACCCGTAGGCAAAACTGACCAACATTTAGGTAAAAAGTCAAAAAAGAGGCCAAAACTCGCCTCAGCCATCGTAACGATACGCAAACACATACATAGTACCACGTAGGTATTAGGCATGCATTACAACTTACGGGACTCGATTTCGACATACGGAGGCCGAGTTATAAGCCCGTAGGCAAAACTGACCAACACTTAGGCAAAAAGACGAAAAAGAGGCCAAAACCCACCTCAACCGTCGTAACAACACGCAAATACATACATAGCACTGCATGGGTATTAGGCACGTGTTATAACTTACGGGACTCAATTCTGACATACTGAAGCCGAGTTATCAGCTTGTAAGCAAAACTGAACAACATTTAGGTAAAAAGTCAAAAAAGAGGCCAAAACCTGCCTCGGCTGTCATAACGACACGCTAACACATACATAGCACTGCGTAGGTAATAGACACACGTTACAACTTACGGGACTCGATTATGACTTACGGAGGCCGAGTTCTCAGCCCGTAGGCAAAACTCGACAACACTTAGGCAGAAAGTCAAAAAAGAGGCCAAAACCCGCCTCGACCGTCGTAACAACACGCACACACATACATAGCACAGCATCGGTATTAGGCACGTGTTATAACTTACGGGACTGAATTCTAACTTACGAAGGCCAAGTTATCAGCCCGTAGGTAAAACTGACCAACACTTAGGCAAGAAGTCAAAAAAGAGGCCAAAACCCGCCTCGGCAGTCGTAAAGACACGCAAACATGAACATAGCACCGTGTAGGTATTAGGCACGTGTTAGAACTTACATGACTCGATTCCGACTTACAGAGGCCGAGTTATCAGCCCGTAGGCAAAACTGACCAACACTTGAGCAAAATCTTGAAAAAAGGACAAAATTCGCCTCGGCCGTCGTAACAACAAGCACACATGTGCATAGTACCGCGTAGGTATTAGGCACGTGTTACAACTTACGGGACTCAATTCTGACATACGGAGGCCGAGTTATCAGCCCGTAAGCAAAACTGAACAACACTTAGGTAAAAAGTCAAAAAAGAGGCCAAAACATGCCTTGACCGTCGTAACGACACGCAAATACATGCATAGCACCGTGCATGTATTAGGCATGTGCTACACCTTACGGGACTCGATTCCGACATACGTAGGACAAGTTGTCAGCCCGTAGGCAAAATTGACCAACACTTAGGTAAAAAGTTAAAAAAAAGGCCAAAACACTCCTCGGCCAATGTATTGACATGCAAACACATGCATAGCACCGCGTAGGTATTAAGCACACATTATAACTCCTGACTCAATTCCGACTTACGGAGGCCGAGTTATCAGTTTGTAGGCAAAACTGACCAACACTTAGGCAAAAAGGTTAAAAAAGAGGCCAAAACCCGCCTCGGCCGTTGTAACGACACGAAAACACATGCATAGTACCGCCTAGGTATTAGGCACGCGTTAAAACTTACGGTACTCAATTCCAAATTACGGAGGCCGAGTTATCAGCCCGTAAGCAAAACTGACCAACACTTGGGTAAAAAGTCAAAAAAAGAGGTCAAAACCAGCCTCGGCCGTCGTAACGACACGCAAACACGCACATATCACCGTTTAGGTATTAGGCACGTGTTACTACTTACGGAACCCGATTCTGATTTATTGAGACCGAGTTATCAGCTCATAGGCAAAACTAACCAACACTTAGGTAAAAAGTCAAAAAAGAGGCCAAAACCTGCCTCAGCCATCGTTATAATAAGCAAACACATATATAGCACCGCGTAGGTATTATGCATGCATTACAACTTACGGTACCCGATTTCGACATATGGAGGCCGTTTTCAGCCCGTAGGCAAAACAGACCAATACTTAGGCAAGAAGTCAAAAAAGAGGCCAAAACCCACCTCGGCCGTCGTAACTACACTCAAATACATACATAGCACTGCATGGGTATTAGGCATGCGCTATAACTTACGGGACTCAATTCTGACTTACGGAGGCTGAGTTATCAGCCCGTAAGCAAAACTGAACAACATTTAGGTAAAAAGTTAAAAAAGAGGCCAAAACCCGCCTCGGATGTCGTAACGACACGCAAACAAATATATAGCACCGCGTAGGTATTAGACACTCGTTACAACTTACGGGACTCGATTATGACTTACGGATGCCGAGTTATCAGCCCGTAGGTAAAACTCGACAACACTTAGGCAGAAAGTCGAAAAAGAGGCCAAAACCCGCCTCGACCGTCGTAACAACACGCACACACATACATAGCATAGCATCGGTATTAGGCATATGTTATAACTTACGGGATTCAATTCTAACTTACGGAGGCTAAGATATCAGCCCGTAGGTAAAACTGACCAACACTTAGGCAAGAAGTCAAAAAAGAGGCCAAAACCCGCCTCGGCAGTCGTAAAGACACGCAAACATGAACATAGCACCGTGTAGGTATTAGGCACGTGTTAGAACTTACATGACTCGATTTCGACTTACAGAGGCCGAGTTATCAGCCCGTAGGCAAAACTGACCAACACTTGAGCAAAATGTCAAAAAAAAGGACAAAATCCGCCTCGGCCGTCGTAACAACAAGCACACACGTGCATAGTACTGCGTAGGTATTAGGCACGCATTACAACTTACGGGACTCGATTCCGACATACGGAGGACGAGTTATCAGCCCGTAGGCAAAACTGAACAACACTTAGGCAAAAAGTCAAAAAAGAGGCCAAAACATGCCTCGACCGTCGTAACGACACGCAAACACATGCATAGCACCGTGCATGTATTAGGCATGTGCTACACCTTACAGGACTCGATTCCGACATACGTAGGACAAGTTGTCAGCCCGTAGGCAAAATTGACCAATACTTAGGTAAAAAGTTAAAAAAAAGGCCAAAACACGCCTAGGCCATTGTATTGACATGCAAACACATGCATAGTACCGCGTAGGTATTAAGCACGCATTATAACTCCTGACTCAATTCCAACTTACGGAGGCCGAGTTATCAGTTCGTAGGCAAAACTGACCAACACTTAGAGAAAAATTCAAAAAAGAAGCCAAAACCCACCTCGATCGTCGTAAAAACACGCAAAGACATAGCACCGCGTAGGTATTAGGCACGCGTTACAGCTTACGGGACTCGATTCCGATTTATGGAGGCCGTAGGCAAAACTAACTAAAACTTAGGTAAAAAGTCAAAAAAGAAGCCAAAATCCGCCTCGGTCGTCGTAACGACACGCAAACACGTGCATATCATCGTGTAGGTATTAGGCACGCGTTACTACTTACGGGACTCGATTCTAATTTACCGAGGCCTAGTTATAAGTCCGTAGGCAAAATTGACCAACACTTAGGCAAAAAGTCGAAAAAGAGGCCAAAACCCGCCTCGACCGTTGTAATGAGACGGAAACTCATACATTGAACCGCATAGGTTTTAGGCACGCATTTCAACTTACAGAACTCAATTCCGACTTACGGAGGCCGAGTTATCAACCCGTAGGCAAAACTGACCAACACTTAGGTAAAAAGTCAAAAAAGAGGCCAAAACCCGCCTCAGCCATCGTAAAGATACGCAAACACATACATAACACCACGTAGGTATTAGGCATACATTACAACTTACGGGACTCGATTTCGACATACGGAGGCCGAGTTATCAGCCCGTAGGCAAAACTAACCAACACTTAGGCAAAAAGTCAAAAAAGAGGCCAAAACCAACCTCAGCCGTCGTAAAAACACGCAAAGACATACATAACACTGCATGGGTATTAGACACGCGTTATAACTTACGGGACTCAATTCTGACTTACGGAGGCCGAGTTATCAGCCCGTAAGCAAAACTGAACAACATTTAAGTAAAAAGTCAATAAAGAGGACAAAAAATGCCTCGACCGTCGTAACGACATAAAAACACATACATAGTACTGCGTATGTATTAGGCATGTGTTACAACTTACGGGACTCGATTCTGACATACGTAGACCGAGTTATTAGCCAGTATTCAAAATTAACCAACACTTAGGTAAAAAGTTAAAAAAGAGGCCAAAACCCGCATCGGCCATTGTAACGACACGCAAATACATGCATAGCATCGCGTAGGTATTAGGCACACGTTACAACTTATGGGACTCAATTTCGACTTACGGAGGCCGAGTTATCAGCCTGTAGGCAAAACTGACCAATATTTTGAAAAAAAGTCAAAAAAAAGGCCAAAATCCACCTCGGCCGTTGTAATGATACGGAAACTCGTATAACTTACGGGACTCGATTATGATAGACGGAGGCCGAGGTATCAGCCCGTAGGAAATATTGACCAACACTTAGGCAAAAAGTAGAAAAAGAGGCCAAAATCCGCCTCAGTAGTTGTAAGAATACAAAAACTCGTATATAGCACCGCGTAGGTATTAGGTGAAAGTAATATGCACACAAGCCAATCATGTTTGATGATAAAGCATATACTTTGTAACAATCTTATTCATTTATTAATATAAAAGTATTAATTTATTAAAGGCTTTTAATTATCTACATGATGCTGTTTTATAATATGTGATAAACCCATAGTTTTAAGCAATGCTTTTAGAATAATGATGATGATCATTCTAATGAGATCTAAATTCTTAGAAAGCTTAAAACTAAAATAGTTCCCAATCGTTGGATTACTAAATTGGGGATTAGTAAATCCGGATAGATTGGTACATACGTTGCTTGCTCATTGGATGAGGATGATTGATCTCATGATCATTTGTGTGGAGACACTAAAGCAAGTATGTAGGTGCTTATTAGAGAATAAGTTCACTGAACGTGACTCGCTAAGGAATACCTAATGGAGTTTTACTTGCATGTCAATAGGAATTCCTGTAGTGATAGTAGTACAAGTGATCCTTGGACTTGAGATCATCATAGTATCTTGTGTATGATGAGTTATACTTTGACTTATTCCTTAAGACCCTTAGGGTATATCAAAGGGTATGCTTGGGTATAATAAGTTGTACATGGAGATAATGTATGATCAATAAAGAATCTACCACTTCTAGTAAAAGAAGAGAAATGTCCTATGTGATTCGATAAATGACAACCAAGTAGTCCTTGGCCAAGGCAGAATGAAATTAGAAAGGAGTTTCTAATTTGCATTATTTGGGGTTGTGCATTTAAGAGTCGAAATACATATAATTAAATAAAATAAGACTTGACAGAAATTCCATGTCTTATATTTAATTGGGACATTGTATGGTGGAAGGATTTAATTGTACGGTAACTATTTACTCAAAGGTTCTTTTATGATTAATGTTGAAATCTATATTATCTGGAAAGTCGTTGATCGCTAGGGAGGCTTATCCCTATTGTAGAATAAATATTATTTATTTAAATAAATTATTAGTTTAATTTATTTATTTAAATAAGATTAGAATTGTTCTAATTGATTTATTCACAACCGGTTTAATATGGAGAACCTAAAGGGTCACACCATAAAAGGAAGAATAATTATTTAAGAAGTTAATGGCATAATCGTAATAATATGTTAAGTATATTTAATTTAATCTATGGTGATAGAATAAATTAAATAGCTTAATATTTATTATTTAATATTTTAGAAATATTAAATATAAATTAATAAGAGGAGTCTTATTAATATTATTACAATTATTATTATTTAATTCCTAAAGGAGTTTGGGAATTAATTAATAAAAGTACTCTCATTTATTCCTAATAGGATTAGGAGGGAAAATTAGTTAAAGGAGTTTAATTAATTATTCCTAATAAGATTAGGGAGCCCATTTAATTAAAAGAGTTTAATTAAATAAATAATACCTTATTTTTAATAGGGTTACTTGATATCTTTATAAGAGAAGTCTTATATCAGATATCTAATATACGTAATTCCAAGAATTGGAGAGTACGCCCATTTTTCTATAGAGATAGAAAACTAGGGTTTAGCCAACCACCCATCTTCTTGAATCCTTCTTCTTCCTTGGTGGATCACCTCTAGAGGCCAAACACTTGGGTGGCTAACGTTGATCAAAGGAAGGAACCAAACCCGGTGGATTCAAGTTGAACGCGAAAAGGATTGGAGGTGAACTTGTACCTGAGGAAGCTCGGATCTTCAAGGGTATGGTTCTTATTCTTTCTTTTTCGTTTAATTAATAATTGTGCATAAAGGGTGATCCGGGTTTATGATTTGTAAAATTTTAAACTCTGATTTTACACGCTTCCGCTTATTTTTGCAATTTGATTGCGTTCATGAATGTTACAAACCTAACAGTGGTATCAGAGCCAAACCTTTATGCAAATTATTAATTATTTTAATTTAATATATATATATATATATATTGATATGTGTTTAGAACATTTTAATTGGGCTTAATTATGTTGTATAAAATTTATTTAAAAAAAAAAAAAAAAAACATCGCGAAACTTTTTTTGAAAACAGTTTCTGTTTTTGCTTAGTGCGCGGCTGACTTTAATTTTCAAACATGAATCATGTTATCTCGGTTTGCATGCATTATAGTAATATATTATTCCTTGAGAACACATTCTCTGTACATGTTTAAGAAATCATGATTTCTTATATCATGTACTCAGGATTTTTCTAGTGATTCACGCGGGTCCATGAAAATCCTTATTAACTATTATATATATTATATTTTTGATATATGATATATATAAGTTACGGTTTTTATATATATATATATATATGTATATATTCGTAATATGTAATAATTAAAATAATTTTTTTTATTTTAATATTAAAATAAAAATTTATTTTAATTTTAAAATTAGAATTTCATGCTAACTAATTAGAGTTGGAATTGGATTCCATGATAACTAATTGGAGTTGAAATTGGATTTCATGTTTCCTAAAATAAAGGAGTTTATTTGTGAATAGGAAAGTGAATCCATCTTTCCTTAAATAAAGGAGTTTATTTAGATATGAAATAAGATTTTATATTATTCAAAATAAAGGAGTTTATTTTTGAATAGGAAAGAGAATCCTAATTTCCTTAAATAAAGGAGTTTATTTAGATATGAAATAAGATTTCATATTATTCAAAATAAAAGAGTTTATTTGTGAATAGGAAAGATAATCGGTGTTTCCTTTGATAAAGGAGTTATTTTTTATTTTTTTTTACATGGAATTGGATTCCATAATTAATTAAAATAAAGGAGTTTATTTTGATTAATGATTTTGATTAAAATAAAATAGTTTATTTTATTCAAAATTGGATAAATTAAAATAAAATAGTTTTATTTTGATTTAAATTTGGATTAAAATAAAGGAGTTTATTTTGATTCAAAAATTAGATTTTATACTAACTAAATTTTTCCCATTAAATGATATCAATATATATATTAAATATTTATTATTCATGAGATGAATGTTATTTATTGATGCATATGGTGATGTGTATGAAAATAAATGGGATTGATTATGGACTATTGACCAATGCGATTGGATTTTATTTTAGTTGGATGCATGAATGTATGGGTTTTATTAAATGGGGTCTGCGTACCTCGTCTTCTCTAATTTTTCTTAATGTAAATTCTATCTCCCTCCTATGTATTTCCCCTTGACTGCTGATCAAGGTTTCTATTTATTTTAAATAGTTTTGTAATAGGAATAGTTAGAATTATTTTGAAGAATTAGAGTTCAAGGAGCAAGGAGCGCGTGAAGACCCGTTTGTAATGAAGCCCGGGTTTAAATGTAATAGTTATATTTAAATATTAATTCTTGCACCCCTAGGGTTTGACCTTTTGGTTCACTTAGTGGCTCTAGTGAACCAAACTAGAATAAAAGTCCATAATTAATCCAGGTAGAATATAGTATTCTATATGTGCATGCTTATACTATATATATATTATATATTATGCAAACATGCTTCGCATGTTAATTAATATGACGCGTATTTTATATATATATGTGCATGCGCGCTAAACAAGATGAGACAATTAATAACAAACCCCTCAAATATTTTATATTAAGTTGTAACGTTTAAAGATATTTGGAATATCGAACGTCGCCTTCTAGCATGATAGAAACAATAGAGTATTGAATATTTAATATGAGTTTGTTGTGCACACACAAGGCGAGTATTAAATATTTAAGATGTTGTTTTTATTACATATGATGTTTATAAGGAATTGAACATTACTGCTTTGTTGTGCACATACAAGGGCTGTAGTTTTCTCTTCACTTATATGGAAATGCTGGGTCTGACTTAACTTAAATCGTTTTAGTTCGGATGTGCACACACTTGACCATTATGATTTAAGAGGCAAAATACAAAGAGTTACATAGTTGATGTAATTGACAAGAGTTGTCTACCTATTTATTTATATATAGTTTGTTGTGCACACACAATGCTATATACATTTGAAATGGGATCCTTATTCTCACTAGCAAATCTTTAATTAGATATTGCCGAACTATATATATTGAGGGTAATATAGTTTGAAGAAAATAGTGGAAGATACCAATTTAAAACAAGACCTAAATTATTTTGGTAATTAATAAAAGAATGTATGTTAAAATGTTGTTAATTACAAATTCATTTATAAAATTTTACAATGTCTAAAATTACTATCACTGCGTAGCATATTAGATGCTTATTTAACCGGACCAAATTAAATGGATTGGTTAAGGAAATTGAGAATAGTTCTCATGGCTGAAAAGCTATCTTATGTCCTTAATACGCCTATCCCTGCAATGGTTGTAGACAATGCCTCTGAGGAAGATATTGCTGCTTTTAGAAAGTGGCTAGATGATGCACAGTTGGCTCAATGCATCATGCTCGCATCCATGAGTAACGAGCTTCAGCGTCAGCATGAAACTATGGATGCTCCTATTATATTCCTGCACATCAAGTAGTTGATGGTGAGGAAAGTAGGACTGATAGATATCAGATATCTAAGGAGCTCTTCCGATCTAGAATGACCAATGGCACTATAGTACAGATAAAAGTCCTTAACATTATCAATTTGATTGATCAATTAGGACAACAAGTTTTGTCATGGATGGAGAGTTGAGCCAAGATTTGATCTTGCACTCACTTCCGGACTCCTTTCACAATTGTTGTGAATTTTTCATATAAACGAGCTAGATATCAGCATCGCTGATTTGCTTAACATGTTGAAAAAATGTTGAGAGTCACTTTCCAACCAAGAAAGACCAAGTCTTACTGGTAGGGGCCAAAGGATCTTCTGAAAAGAAGAACGATTCTAAGAAGGTAAATAGAAAGGGCAAAAACAAAGGATAATAAGAACAAAACTGATACGGATAGCAAAGGAGTTTGCTTCCACTGCAATAAGCCTGGACACTGGAAAGAAACTGCGAAAAGCATCTTGCAGAAACTAACCAAAGAAGCTTAGTGAAGTTTCGGTTACAAATACAAATTTGTTTATAATTTGAAATAAATTTTTCTTTAAGTTAAGGTTCTACTTGGGTATTGGATACCGACTTTGGTTATCATAAATATAGATTTATGAAGGGTCCAAGTAGAAGTAGAAAGCTAAACAAATATAAGTAAACCTATGTGTGGAAAATGAAGCAAAGGTTGCTGCATTAGCCATAGGAACTTATAGTTTAGCAATGTCTACGGGCAAGTCTATTAAGTCAATAAGTTGTTATTGTATTCCAGTTCTCGTTGGAAACATTATTTCCATTTTATTGTTGGACAATGAAATCTTTGGTATTATAATTAGGAACAATTGTTGTTCTATTTATAATAATAATGTTTTGTATAGAACTGAAATATTACTTAATGGATTTTATATACTTGACTTACGTAAAAATATAATTTTTCAAATTGAACAAACTAGTATAAGAAAAGGAGATGATCATTCAAAGAGTTGAATGTATGTATTTGTTGAAATACAAGTGTGAATTATTTGAAAGGTTCAAAGAATTCAGAAATGAAACAAATTGACAAAGTATTAAGATTCTTTGATTAGATCAAGGAATAAATACTTCTGCAATAAGTTTCTAGATCATCTCAAATGGTTTTCTCATAATGGACACATCCTGATACGCAATAATTGATTGATGTATCTGAATGGAAAAATCATACCTTGTTGGACATGGTGCAGTCCATAATGATTTTACCGACATTCCAGTATCCTTCTAGGATCATGTACTAGAAATGACTGCATATCTACGGAAAAGGTAACCTCAAAATCCGGCCCCAAGACTCCATAAAAGTTATGGACAGGGAGGATTCCTAATCTTAAGTATGTTAAGATAAGGGGTTGTCCAACTTATGTGAAACGGTTTCAAAGGATAAGTTTGGGACAAAATTTGACAAGTACAGATTTGTGGGACATCCTAAAGTAAGTTTAGGGCATATGTTCTATAATCCTACTTAGCAAAAGATGTTTGTTGCGAAACATGCTGCCTTCTAAGATAAAGATGTTTATCATTGAAGGGGCTAGTGGGAGGATTATAGATCTTGAAGAGTTCAAGATCCACAAAACACTATAAGTCAAATAAGAGGAACCTATAGATAGACCTATTGTACCACAACCGAATCGTAAATCTGGAATAGTACCAAAGATACCTAGGAGGTATGGATTCATCATGGATGATGATGATGAGGTACGTATCATAGAAGATGATGATCCAGTTACATACGATGAGGTAAGAGTTGTAGACACTCAGAGAAACGGATTGAAGCAATCTTCTCAAAAATGGAACATTCATTTTGATATGATAATCAAAAGAGTTTGATTTTATTAAAAACAAGAATGAACCTAGTGTGTACAAAAGAGTCAGTGGGAGCGTCGTGACATTTCTGGTATTATATGTTGATATAATACGGATGAGGAATAACATACCAATGCTACAATCAGTAAAGGTAAAGTTGTCTAAACATTCCTCCATGAATGATTTGGGAGGAGTATCTTAATTGGGGATGCAAATCTATATAGATAGATTTAAAAGGATACTCGGCTTAACCCAAAGAACGTATATTTATTTGATGCTAAAGTTGTTTAGCATGGCAAACTCCAAGAGATATCTCATGTTGATGAGCCATGGAGTGTATCTCTCTTAATAGTCCCCATAGACTCCAAAAAGAGAGATCGCATGAGTAACTATCATGTATGCGATGAAATGTACGAGACTTGATGTTGATCATGTTCTGGAGAAGCTCACTGTGAGTCAGTGAAAAACATCTTAAAGGTCTTAACCGGCACTAAGGATGTGATTAAAATTTATGGTGGGTCTAAATTAAAACTAGAGGGCTTAACATACTCAAGTTTTTCAGACAGACCAAGACGACAGAAAATCCACTTTAAGGTAAAGGGTTACCTTGAACAGTGGTGCAGTGAATTGGAAAGGTTCCAAACAGCAAAGAGTTGTTGGTTTAGTGATAAAGACATAGTATATAGTTGTAAATGAAGCTGCAAGTTGATTGATTGGATTAAAAGTTCATTACAGAACTAGGAATTGTTCCTAAGTCTCATCTTGGATCCAAACATGTGTTGTGGCACTTTCATTTGATTATAGGAATCATTGAAAGATGGGAAATCACTATAGAGATAGTGGACTCTCAAGAACAACATTACATATCCGTTAACTAAAGCTTATCCAACAGCAGGATAATCGTCACTTAGAGAAGAAGAGTATGAGATACCATGGCGATTGGCTTTAGTGCAAGTGGGAGATTGAAAGTAATATGCACACAAGCCAATCATGTTTGATGATAAAGCATATACTTTGTAACAATCTTATTCATTTATTAATATAAAAGTATTAATTTATTAAAGGCTTTTAATTATCTACATGATGCTGTTTTATAATATGTGATAAACCCATAGTTTTAAGCAATGCTTTTAGAATAATGATGATGATCATTCTAATGAGATCTAAATTCTTAGAAAGCTTAAAACTAAAATAGTTCCCAATCGTTGGATTACTAAATTGGGGATTAGTAAATCCGGATAGATTGGTACATACGTTGCTTGCTCATTGGATGAGGATGATTGATCTCATGATCATTTGTGTGGAGACACTAAAGCAAGTATGTAGGTGCTTATTAGAGAATAAGTTCACTGAACGTGACTCGCTAAGGAATACCTAATGGAGTTTTACTTGCATGTCAATAGGAATTCCTGTAGTGATAGTAGTACAAGTGATCCTTGGACTTGAGATCATCATAGTATCTTGTGTATGATGAGTTATACTTTGACTTATTCCTTAAGACCCTTAGGGTATATCAAAGGGTATGCTTGGGTATAATAAGTTGTACATGGAGATAATGTATGATCAATAAAGAATCTACCACTTCTAGTAAAAGAAGAGAAATGTCCTATGTGATTCGATAAATGACAACCCAGTAGTCCTTGGCCAAGGCAGAATGAAATTAGAAAGGAGTTTCTAATTTGCATTATTTGGGGTTGTGCATTTAAGAGTCGAAATACATATAATTAAATAAAATAAGACTTGACAGAAATTCCATGTCTTATATTTAATTGGGACATTGTATGGTGGAAGGATTTAATTGTACGGTAACTATTTACTCAAAGGTTCTTTTATGATTAATGTTGAAATCTATATTATCTGGAAAGTCGTTGATCGCTAGGGAGGCTTATCCCTATTGTAGAATAAATATTATTTATTTAAATAAATTATTAGTTTAATTTATTTATTTAAATAAGATTAGAATTGTTCTAATTGATTTATTCACAACCGGTTTAATATGGAGAACCTAAAGGGTCACACCATAAAAGGAAGAATAATTATTTAAGAAGTTAATGGCATAATCGTAATAATATGTTAAGTATATTTAATTTAATCTATGGTGATAGAATAAATTAAATAGCTTAATATTTATTATTTAATATTTTAGAAATATTAAATATAAATTAATAAGAGGAGTCTTATTAATATTATTACAATTATTATTATTTAATTCCTAAAGGAGTTTGGGAATTAATTAATAAAAGTACTCTCATTTATTCCTAATAGGATTAGGAGGGAAAATTAGTTAAAGGAGTTTAATTAATTATTCCTAATAAGATTAGGGAGCCCATTTAATTAAAAGAGTTTAATTAAATAAATAATACCTTATTTTTAATAGGGTTACTTGATATCTTTATAAGAGAAGTCTTATATCAGATATCTAATATACGTAATTCCAAGAATTGGAGAGTACGCCCCTTTTTCTATAGAGATAGAAAACTAGGGTTTAGCCAACCACCCATCTTCTTGAATCCTTCTTCTTCCTTGGTGGATCACCTCTAGAGGCCAAACACTTGGGTGGCTAACGTTGATCAAAGGAAGGAACCAAACCCGGTGGATTCAAGTTGAACGCGAAAAGGATTGGAGGTGAACTTGTACCTGAGGAAGCTCGGATCTTCAAGGGTATGGTTCTTATTCTTTCTTTTTCGTTTAATTAATAATTGTGCATAAAGGGTGATCCGGGTTTATGATTTGTAAAATTTTAAACTCTGATTTTACACGCTTCCGCTTATTTTTGCAATTTGATTGCGTTCATGAATGTTACAAACCTAACATTAGGCACGTGTTACAACTTATGGGACTCGATTCTGACTTACGGAGGCCGAGTTGTCAGCCTGTAGAAAAATTAACACTTAGGTAAAAAGTCAAAAAAGAAGCCGAAACCTGCCTCGGCCATCGTAATGATAAGCAAACACATACATTACACCGCAGAGGTATTAGACATATGTTACAACTTATGGGACTCGACTCTGATATACGGAGGCCGAGTTATCAGCCCGTAGGCAAAACTGTCCAACACTTAGGCAAAAAGTCAAAAAAGAGGCCAAAACTCGCCTCGGCCACCGTAACGACACGTAAACACATACATAGCATCGCGTATGTATTAAGCACACATTACAACTTACGGGACTCGATTCTGATAGACGAAGATTGAGTTATCAGCCCGTAGGCAAAACTGACCAACACTTAGGCAAAAAGTCAAAAAAGAGGCCAAAACTCTCCTCGACTGTTGTAACGACACGCAAACACATACATAGCACCGCGTAGGTATTAGGCATGTGTTACAACTTACGGGACTCGATTCTGACTTACAGAGGCCGAGTTATCAGCCCGTAGGCAAAACTGACCAATACTTAGGCAAAAAGTCGAAAAAGATGCCAAAAACTCGTCTCGCTCGTTGTAATAAGACGCAAACTAATACATAGCACCGCGTTGAAATTAGGCACACGTTATAACTTATAAGACTCGATTCTGACTTACGGAGGCCGAGTTATTAGCCCATTGGCAAAACTGACCAACACTTAGGCAAAAAGTCAAAAAATAAGCCAAAATTAGCCTTGGTCGTCGTAATAACACACAAATGTGTACATAGCACCACGTAGGCATTAGGCACGCGTTACAACATACTAAACTTGATTTCAACTTACGGAGGCCGAGTTATCAGCCCGTAGACAAAACTGACCGACACTTAGGCAAAAACTCTAAAAAGAGGCCAAAACCCGTCTTGGCCGTCATAACGACACACAAACACGTATATAGCACCGTGTAGGTATTAGGCATGTGTTACAACTTACAGAACTCGATTCTGACTTACGGAGGTCGAGTTATCACCCCTTAGGCAAAACTGACAAACAGTTAGTCAAAAAGTCAGAAAAGAGGTCAAAACCCGCCTCAGCCATCGTAACGATATGCAAACATATACATAGCACCGCGTAAGTATTAGGCATGCATTACAACTTACGGGACTCGATTTCGACATACGGAGGCCAAGTTATCAAGCCGTAGGTAAAATTGACCAACACTTATGCAAAAAGTAGAAAAAGAGGCCAAAACTCACCTCGGCCATCGTAACAACACGCAAAGACTTACATAACATTGCATTGGTATTAGGCACGCGTTATAACTTACGGGACTCAATTTTGACTTACAGAGGCCGAGTTATCAGCCCGTAAGCAAAACTGAACAACATTTAGGTAAAAAGTCAAAAAAGAGGCCAAAACATGCCTCGGTCGTCGTAACGACATAAAAACACATACATAGTACCGCGTATATATTAGGCATGCATGACAACTTACGGGACAAGATTCTGACATACGTAGACCGAGTTATTAGCCCGTATGCAAAATTGACCAACACTTAGGTAAAAAGTTAAAGAAGAGGCCAAAACCCACATCAGCCATTGTAAAGACATGCAGTTACAACTTACGGGACTCAATTCCGACTTACGGAGGCCGAGTTATCAGCTCGTAGGTAAAACTGACCAACATTTGGGGAAAAAGTCGAAAAAGAGGCCAAAACCCACCTCGGTCGTTGTAATGATATGAAAACTCGTACATAGCACCGCGTAGGTATTAGGCAAACATTACAGCTTACGGGGCTCGATTTCAATTTATGGAGGCCGAGTTATCAGCTCGTAGGCAAAACTAACTAACACTTAGGTAAAAAGTCAAAAAAGAAGCTAAAACCCGCTTCGGCCATCGTAATGATACGCAAAAACATACACAGCACCGCGTAGGTATTATGCATGCGTTATAACTTACGGCACTCGATTCCCACATACAGAGGCCGAGTTATCAGCCCGTAGGCAAAACTAACTAACACTTAGGTAAAAAGTCAAAAAAGAGGCCAAAACCCGCCTCGACCATCGTAAAGATACGCAAAAACATACACAGCACCGCGTAAGTATTAGACATACGTTACAATTTACGGCACTCGATTCCCACATACGGAGGTCGAGTTATCAGCCCGTAGGCAAAACTGACCAACACTTACGCAAAAAGTCAAAAAAGAGGCAAAAACTCGCCTCAGCCATCGTAACGACACGCAAACACATGCATAGCATCGCATAGGTATTAGGCACTCATTAAAACTTACGGGACTCCATTCCAACTTACAGAGGCCGAGTTATCAGCCTGTAGGCAAAACTGACCAACACTTAGGTAAAAAGTCAAAAAGAGGCCAAAACCCGCCTCAGCCATCGTAACGATACGAAAACATATACATAGAACCGCGTAGGTATTAGGCATACATTAAAACTTACGGGACTCGATTTCGACATACGGAGGCCGAGTTATCAGCCCGTAGGTAAAATTGACCAACACTTTGGCAAAGAGTCGAAAAAGAGGCCAAAACCAACCTCGGCTGTCGTAACAACACGCAAATACATACATAGCACTGCATGGGTATTAGGCACGTGCTATAACTTACGGGACTCAATTCTGACTTACGGAGGCCGAGTTATCAGCCCGTAAGCAAAACTGAACAACATTTAGGTAAAAAGTCAAAAAAGAGGCCAAAACATGCCTCGGCCGTTGTAACGACATAAAAACACATACATATTACCGCGTATGTATTAGGCATGCGTTACAACTTACGGGAGAAGATTCTGACATACGTAGACCAAGTTATTACCCTGTTTGCAAAATTGACCAACACTTAGGTAAAAAGATAAAGAAGAGGCCAAAACCCACACCGGCCATTGTAACGACACACAAATATATGCATAGCACCGCGTAGGTATTAGGCACGTGTTACAACTTACGAAACTCAATTCTGACTTACGGAGGCTGAGTTATCAGCCCGTAGGTAAAACTGACCAACATTTGGGGAAAAAGTCAAAAAAGAGGCCAAAACCCACCTCGGCCGTTGTAATGATATAGAAACTCGTACATAGCACCGCGTAGGTATTAGGCACGCGTTACAGCTTACGGGACTCGATTCCGATTTACGGAGGCCGAGTTATTCAGCCCATAGGCAAAACTAACTAACACTTAGGTAAAAAGTCAAAAAAGAAGCCAAAACCTGCCTCGGCCATTGTAATGATACGCTAACACATACACAGCACCGCGTAGGTATTAGGCATGCATTGCAATTTATAGCACTCTATTCCGACATACGAAGGCCGAGTTATCAGCCAGTAGACACTTAGGCAAAAAGTCAAAAAAGAGGCCAAAACTCGCCTCGGCCATCGTAACTACACGTAAACACATACATAGCATCGCGTAGGTATTAGGAACGCGTTAAAACTTACGGGACTCAATTCTAACTTACGGAGGCCGAGTTATCAGCCCGTAGACAAAACTGACTAACACTTGGGTAAAAAGCCAAAAAAGAGGCCAAAACCCGCCTCGGTCGTTTTAACGACACGCAAACACGTACATATCACTGTGTAGGTATTAGGCACACGTTACTACTTACGGTACTCGATTCTGATTTACCGAGGCCGAGTTATAAGCCCGTAGGCAAAACTGACCAACACTTAGGCAAAAAGTCGAAAAAGAGGCCAAAACCTGCCTCAGCCGTTGTAATGAGACGGAAACTCGTAAATAGTACCGCGTAAGTTTTAGGCACGCGTTACAACTTACGAAACTCGATTCTGACTTACGGAGGCCGAGTTATCAACCTGTAGGCAAAACTGACCAACACTTAGGTAAAAAGTCAAAAAAGAGGCCAAAACCCGCCTCAGCCATCGTAACGATACGCAAACATATACATAGAACCGAGTAGGTATTAGGCATACATTACAACTTACGGGACTCAATTTCGACATACGGAGGCCGAGTTATCAGCCCGTAGGCAAAACTGACCAACACTTAGGCAAAAAGTCTAAAAAGAGGCCAAAACCAACCTCGGCCGTCGTAACAACACGCAAATACATACATAGCACTGCATGGGTAATAGGCACGTGTTATAACTTACGGGACTCAATTCAGACTTACGGAGGCCGAGTTATCAGCCCGTAAGCAAAACTAAACAACATTTAGGTAAAAAGTCAAAAAAGAGGCGAAAAAATTCCTCGACCGTCGTAACGACATAAAAACACATACATAGTACTGTGTATGTATAAGGCCTACGTTACAACTTACGGGACTCAATTTTGACATACGTAGACCGAGTTATTAGCCCGTATTCAAAATTGACCAACACTTAGGTAAAAAGTTAAAAAAGAGGCCAAAACCGGCATCGGCCATTGTAACGACACGCAAATACGTGCATAGCACCGCGTAGGTATTAGGCACGCATTACAACTTACGGGACTTGATTCTAAATTACAGAGGTCGAGTTATCAGCCCGTAGACAAAACTGACCAACACTAAGGTAAAAAGTAAAAAAAGAGGCTAAAACCCGCCTCAGCCGTCGTAACGACACGCAAACATGTACATAGTACCGTGTAGGTATTAGGCATGAATTACAACTTACGGGACTCGATTCTAACTTGCAGAGGTCGAGTTATCAGCTTGTATGAAAAACGGACTAATACTTAGGCAAAAAGTCGAAAAAGAGGCCGAAACATGCCTCGGCCGTCGTAATGACACGCAAAAATATACATAGCACCGCGTAGGTATTCGTTACAACTTACGGGACTAGATTCTGACTTACGGAGGCTGATTTATCAGCCTGTTTGCCAAACTGACTAACATTTAGGCAAAAAGTCAAAAAAGAAGCCAAAACCCGTCTCGGCCATCATAACGAAACAAAAATACGTACATAACACCGCGTAGGTATTAGGCACGTGTAACAACTTAAGGGATTGGATTCCGACTTACAGAGGCCGTGTTATCAGCCTGTAGGCAAAACTGACCAATACTTAGGCAAAAAGTCGAAAAAGAGGCCAAAACCCGTCTCGGACGTCGTAAAGACATGCAAACACAGACATAGTATTGCGTAGGCATTAGGCACCCGTTAAAACTTATGGGACTCGATTTCAACTTACGGAGGCCGAGATATCAGCTCATACGCAAAACTGACCAACACTTAGGCAAAAAGTCGAAAAAAGGTCAAAACCCACCTCAGCCGGCATAACAACACGCAAACACATATATAGCACCGCGTAGGTATTAGGCACATGTTACAACTTAAGGGGCTCGATTCTGACTTACAGAGGTCGACTTATAAGGCCATAGGCAAAACTGGATAACACTTGAGTAAAAAGTCAAAAAAGAGGCCAAAACCTGCCTCGGCTGTCGTAACGATATGCAAACACAAACATAGCACCATGTAGGTATTAGGCACGCGTTACAACTTACGGGACTCGATTCTGACTTACGGAGGCGAGTTATCAGGCCGTAGGCAAAACTGACCAACATATAGGTCAAAAGTCGAAAAAGAGTCCAAAACCCGCCTCGACCATCGTAACAACACGTAAATATGTGCATAGTACCGCGTAGGTATTAGGCACGCGTTACAACTTACAGGACTTGATTCCAACTTACGGAGGCCTAGTTATCAGCCTGTAGCCAAAACTGACCAATACTTAGGCAAAAAGTCGAAAAAGAGGCCAAAACTCGTCTCGGCCATCGTAACAACACGCAAACACATATATAGCACAGCGTAGGTATTAGGCTTGTGTTACAACTTACGGGACTCGATTCAGACCTACAGAGGCCGAGTTAACAGCCCGTAGGCGAAACTGACCAACACTTAGGAAACAAGTTAAAAAAGAGGCCAAAACCTTCCTCGGCCGTTGTAACGACACGAAAACACATGCATAGTACCGCGTAGCTATTAGGCATGCGTTAAAACTTACGGAACTCGATTCCAACTTACGGAGGCCGAGTTATCAGCCCGTAGGCAAAACTGAGCAACACTTAGGTAAAATGTCAAAAAAGAGGCCAAAACCCGCCTCGGCCGTCGTAACGTAACTAAAACACGTACATATCACCGCGTACGTATTGCGCACGCATTACTACTTACTGGAATTGATTCTGATTTACGGAGGCCGAGTTATCAGCTCGTAGGCAAAACTGACCAAAACTTAGGCAAAAAGTCGAAAAAGAAGCCAAAACCCGCCTCGGCCGTTGTAAAGAGACAGAAACTCGTACATAGCACCGCGTAGGTATTAGGCATGTATTACAGCTTACGGAACTCGATTCTGACTTACGGAGGCCGAGTTATCAACTCGTAGGTAAAACTGACCAACATTTAGGTAAAATGTCAAAAAAGAGGCCAAAACTCGCCACAACCATCGTAACGATACGCAAACACATACATAGCACCGTGTAGGTATTAGGCATGAATTACAACTTACGGTACTCGATTTCGACATACGGAGGCCGAGTTATAAGCCCGTAGGCAAAACTGACCAACACTTAGGCAAAAAGTCGAAAAAGAGGCCAAAGGCCACCTCGGTCGTCGTAACAACACGCAAATACATACATAGCACTGCATGGGTATTAGGCACGCGTTATAACTTACGGAACTCAATTCTGACTTACAGAAGCCGAGTTATCAGCCCGTAAGCAAAACAGAACAACATTTAGGTAAAAAGTCAAAAAGAGGCCAAAAATCGCATCGGCCGTCGTAACAACACGCAAACACATACATATCACCGCGTAGGTATTAAACAATCGTTACAACTTGCGAGACTCGATTTTGACTTACGGAGGTCGAGTTATCAGCCCGTAGGTAAAAGTCGCCAACACTTAGACAGAAAGTTGTAAAAGAGGCCAAAACCCGCCTCGACCGTCGTAACAAAACGCACACACATACATAGCATAGTGTCGGTATTAGGAACGTGTTATAACTTACGGGACTCAATTTTACGTTATAGAGGCCAAGTTAACAGCCCGTAGGTAAACCTAACCAACACTTAGGCAAGAAGTCAAACAAGAGGCCAAAACCCGCCTCGACAGTCGTAAAGACACGTAAACATGAACATAGCACCATGTATGTATTAGGCATGTGTTAGAACTTACGGGCTCGATTCCGACTTACAGAGGGCGAGTTATCAGCCCGTAGACAAAACTGACCAACACTTAGGCAAAATATCAAAAAAGAGGCCAAAACCTTCCTCGGCCGTCGTAACAACACGCAAACACGTGCATAGTACCGCGTAGGTATTAGGCACGCGTTACAACTTACAGGACTTGATACCAACTTACGGAGGCCGAGTTATCTGCCCGTAGCCAAAACTGACCAACACTTAGGCAAAAATACGAAAAAGAGGCCAAAACCCGTCTCGGCCGTCGTAACAACACAAAAACACATATATAGCACCGCGTAAGTATTAGGCGTGTGTTACAACTTACGGGACTCGATTCAGACCTACGGAGGCCGAGTTATCAACCCGTAGGCAAAACTGACCAACACTTAGGTAACAAGTTAAAAAAGAGGCCAA
The DNA here is from genome assembly GCA_020205505.1 of Panax japonicus. Taxonomy (NCBI): domain Eukaryota; kingdom Viridiplantae; phylum Streptophyta; class Magnoliopsida; order Apiales; family Araliaceae; genus Panax; species Panax japonicus. The sequence continues at coordinate 48,538,553 of CM035100.1, forward strand.
AACCCGCCTCGGCCGTTGTAACGACACGAAAACACATGCATAGTACCGCGTAGGTATTAGGCATGCGTTAAAACTTACGGAACTCGATTCCAACTTATGGAGGCCGAGTTATCAGCCCGTAGGCAAAACTGACCAACACTTAGGTAAAAAGTCAAAAAAGAGGCCAAAACCCGCCTCGGGCGTCGTAACGTCACGCAAACACATACATATCACCGTGTAGTTATTAGGCACGCGTTACTACTTACTGGAATCGATTCTAATTTACGTAGGCCGAGTTATCAGCTCGTAGGCAAAACTGACCAATACTTAAGCAAAAAGTCGAAAAAGAAGCCAAAACCCGCCTCGGCCGTTATAAAGAGACTAAAACTCGTACATAGCACCGCGTAGGTATTAGGCATGCATTACAGCTTACGGAACTCGATTCTGACTTACGGAGGCTGAGTTATCAACCCGTAGGCAAAACTGACCAACATTTAGGTAAAAAGTCAAAAAAAGAGGCCAAAACTCGCCTCAGCCATCGTAACGATACGCAAACACATACATAGCACCGCGTAGGTATTAGGCATGCATTACAACTTACGGGACTCGATTTTGACATACGGAGGCCGAGTTATCAGCCCGTAGGCAAAACTGACCAACACTTAAGCAAAAAGTCAAAAAAGAGGCCAAAACCTAGCTCGGCCGTAATAACGACACGCAAACACGTACATAGCACCGCATAGGTACTAGGCATGCATTAAAACATATAGGACTCGATTCCGACTTACATAGGCCGAGTTATCAGCCCGTAGGCAAAACTGACCAACACTTTGGCAAAAAGTCGAAAAAGAGGCCAAAACCCACCTCGGCCATCGTAACAACACGCAAATACATACATAGCACTGCATGGGTATTAGGCACGTGTTATAACTTACGGGACTCAATTCTGACTTACGAAAACCGAGTTATCAGCCCGTAAACAAAACTGAACAACATTTAGGTAAAAAGTCAAAAAAGAGGCCAAAACCCGCATCGGCCGTCGTAACGACACGCAAACACATACATATCACCGCGTAGGTATTAGACAATTGTTACAATTTACGGGACTCGATTCTGACTTACGGAGGTCGAGTTATCAGCCCGTAGGTAAAAGTCGCCAACACTTAGGCAGAAAGTTGAAAAAGTGGTCAAAACCCGCCTCGACCGTCGTAATAACACGCACACACATACATAGCATAGTGTCGGTATTAGGCACGTGTTATAACTTACGGGACTCAATTCTACCTTACGGAGTCCAAGTTAACAGCCCGTAGGTAAAACTGACCAACACTTAGGCAAGAAGTCAAAAAAGAGGCCAAAACCCGCCTCGGCAGTCGTAAAGACACGCAAACATGAACATAGCACCGTTTAGGTATTAGGCACGTGTTAGAACTTACATGACTCGATTCCGACTTACAGAGGCCGAGTTATCAGCCCGTAGGCAAAACTGACCAATACTTAGGCAAAATGTCGAAAAAAGGCCAAAACCCGCTTCGGCCGTTGTAACAAGAAAACACGTGCATAGTACTGCGTAGGTATTAGGCACGCGTTACAACTTACGGGACTCGATTCCGACATACGGAGGCCGAGTTATCAGCCCATAGGCAAAACTGAACAACACTTAGGTAAAAAGTCAAAAAAGAGACCAAAATATGCCTCGACCGTCGTAACGACAAGCAAACACATACATAGCACCATGCATGTCTTAGGCATGTGCTACAACTTACGGGACTCGATTCTGACATACGTAGGACAAGTTGTCAGCCCGTAGGCAAAATTGACCAACACTTAGGTAAAAAGTTAAAAAAAAGGCCAAAACCCGCCTCGGCCATTGTAATGACATGAAAACACATGCATAGCACCGCGTAGGTATTAAGCACGTGTTATAACTTACCTGACGCAATTCCGACTTACGGAGGCCGAGTTATCAGTTCGTAGGTAAAACTGACCAACACTTTGGGAAAAAGTCAAAAAAGAAGCCAAAACCCACCTCGGCCGTCGTAATGACACGCAAACATGTACATAGCACCGCACAGGTATTAGACACGTGTTACAACTTACGGGACTCGATTCTGACTTACGAAGGCCGAGTTATCAGTCAGTAGGTAAAACTGACCAACACTTGGGCAAAAAATCGAAAAAGAGGCCAAAACTCGCCTTGGCCATTGTAACGATATGGAAACTAGTATATAGCACTACGTAGGTATTAAGCACGCGTTACAACTTACGGGACTCGATTCCAATTACGGAGGCCGAGTTATTAGCCCGTAGACAAAACTTACCAACACTTAGATAAAAAGTCAAAAAAGAGGCCAAAACCAGCCTCGGCCATCGTAACGATACGCTAATACATACATAGTACCGCGTAGGTATTAGGCATATGTTACAACTTACGGGACTCGATTCCGACATACGGAGGCCGAGTTATCAGCCCGTAGGCAACACTAACCAACACTTAGGCAAAAAGTCAAAAAAGAGGTCAAAAACCACCTCGGCAATCGTAACGACACGTAAACACATACGTAGAACCGCGTGGGTATTTGGCATGTGTTACAACTTATGGGTCTTGATTTTGACTTACGGAGGCCGAGTTATCAACCCGTAGGCAAACTGAACAACACTTAGGCAAAAAGTCGAACAACAGGCCAAAACCAGCCTCGACAGTCGTAACGATATGCAAATACATACATAGCACCGTGTAGAGGTGGCAAACGGGCGGGCGGGCGCGGGCCGGGCAGGGATAAAACGGGTTGGGCCAAAAATGACCGGATTTTCACGGGCCAAAAAAAGTAAGCCCATAGCTCGCGGGCTCACGGGTGGGCCGGGCTTGAACGGACCGGGCCAAAAAGGTGGATTATGCCTATTTTTTTCCCACTTTTTTGAGCCCGCAAAGCCCGTGGGCGGGCCGGGCTTGAACGGACCGGGCCAAAAAGGCCCGAGTTTTGTGGGCCAAAAAAATGCGGCCCAAAGCCCGCTTTTTGGCGGGGGGCCAGCCTGGCCCGCGGGCTTTGGGCCCGTTTACCAGGTCTAGCACCTTGTAGGTATTAGGCACGCGTTACAACTTAAGGAACTCGATTCCATCATACGGAGACCGAGTTATCAGTTTGTAGGCAAAACTGACCAATACTTGGACAAAAAGTTAAAAAAGAGGCCAAAACTCACCTCAGCCATCGTAACAACACGCAAAGACATACATAGCACTGCATGGGTATTAGGCACGCGTTATAACTTACGGGACTCAATTCTGACTTACGGAGGCCGAGTTATCAGCCCGTAAGTAAAACTGAACAACATTTAGATAAAAAGTCAAAAAAGAGGCCAAAACCCACCTCGGCCGTTGTAACGACACGCAAACACATACATAGCACCGCGTAGGTATTAGGCACTCGTTACAACTTACGGGACTCTATTCCGACTAACGGAGGCCGAGTTATAAGCCCGTAGGCAAAACTCGCCAACACTTAAGCAAAGAGTCGAAAAAGAGGCCAAAACCCGCCTCGACCGTCGTAACAACACACACATACATACATAGCACAGCTTAGGTATTAGGCACGTGTTACAATTTACGGGACTAAATTCTAACTTACGGAGGCCGAGTTATCAGCCCGTAAGTAAAATTGACCAACACTTAGGCAAGAAGTCAAAAAAGAGGCCAAAACCCGCCTCGGCAGTCGTAAAGACACGCAACCATGAACATAGCACCGTGTAGGTATTAGGCACGTGTTAGAACTTACGTGGCTCGATTCCGACTTACAAAGGCCGAGTTATCAGCCCGTAGGCAAAACTGACCAACACTTAGGCAAAATGTCGAAAAAGAGGCTAAAACCCGCCTCGGCCGTCGTAACAACAAGCAAACACGTGTATAGTATCGCGTAGGTATTAGGCACGCGTTATAACTTACGGGACTCTATTCCGACAAACGTGTTAGATTTTTGTGAAAATCAGAGTAGCAATCAAATTGCAAAATTTAGCGAAAGCGTAATAAAATCATATTTTAAAATTTTTCACAAACCAATTACCCGTATCAATCTTTATGCATATTATTAATTAAACAAAGAATAAGAAATTGTGAAATCATACCCTTGTAGAAACGAGCTTCCTTAGGTACGAGTTCACCTGCTACTTCTCCGCGATCTCTTTGAATCTCCGGGTAAATTCCTTCCTTTGATCAATGTAAGCCACCCAAGTGTATGGCCTCTAGAGGTGATCCACCAAGGAAGTAGAATTTTCAAGAAGAAGGGTGTATTGGCTCAAACCCTAGTTTTTCTTATCTCTATAGAAAAAGGGAGTACTCTCTAACTCTTTGGAATTACGTATATTTGATATCTGATATAAGACTCCTCTTATAAAGATAACAGGTAACCTTATTTGATTAAAATAAGGTATTATTTATTTAATTAAACTCTTTTAATTAAATGGGTTCCCTAATCTTATTAGGAATAAATGAGAGTACTTATATTAAATTAATTCTTAAACTCTTTTAGAAATTAAAATAATAATAATTGTAATAATATTAATCAGACTCCTCTTATTAATTTATATTTAATATTTCCAAAATATTAAATAATAAATATTAAGCTATTTAATTTATTCTATCACCATAGATTAAATTAAATATACTTAACATATTATTACGATTATGCCATTAACTTCTTAAATAATTATTCTTCTTTTTATGGTGTGACCCTTTAGGTTCTCTATATTAAACCGGTTGTGAATAAATCAATTAGAACAATTCTAACCTTATTTAAATAAATAAATTAAACGAATAATTTATTCAAATAAATAATATTTATTCTACAATAGGGATAAGCCTCTCTAGCGATCAACGACTTTCCAGATAATATAGATTTTAACATTAATCATAAAAGAACCTTTGAGTAAATAGTTACCGTACAATTCAATCCTTCCACCATACAATGTCCCAATTAAATATAAGACATGAAATTACTGTCAAGTCTTATTTTATTTAATTATATATATTTCGATTCCTAAATGCACAACTCCTAATTAATACAAATTAGAAACTACTTTCTAATTTCATTCCACCTTGGCCAAGGATAACTGGGTAGTCATTTATCGAATCACATAGGACATTTCTCTTCTTTTACTAGAAGTGATATATTCTTTATTGATCATTCATTATCTCCATATATAACTTATTACACCCAAGCATACCCTTTGATATACTCTAAGAGTCTTAAGGAATAAGTCAAAGTGTAATTCATTATATATAAGATACTATGATGATCTCAAGACTAAGGATCATTTGTACTACTATCACTACAGAAATTCCTATTGACAGGCAAGTAAAACTCCATTAGGTATTCATTAGCGAGTCACGTTCAGTGAACTTATTCTCTAATAAGTACCTACATACTTACTTTAGTGTCTCCACACAAATGATCATGAGATCAATCATCCTCATCCAATGAGCAAGCAACGTACGTACCAATCTATCCGGATTTACTAATCCCCTTTTTAGTAATCCATTAATTAGGAACATTTTAGTTCTAAGCTATCTAAGAATTTAGATCTCATTAGCATGATCTCATCATGATTCTAAAAGCATTGCTTAAAACTATGGGTTTATCACATATTAAAACAGCACCATGTAGATAATAAATGCCTTTAATAAATAATTCTTTTATTAATAAATAAATAAGATTGATTACAAAGTATATGCTTTATCATCATACATGATTGGCTTGTATGCATACTACTTTCAAAACGGAGGCCGAGTTATCAGCCCGTAAGCAAAACTGAACAACACTTAGGCAAAAAGTAAAAAAAGAGGCCAAAACATGCCACGACCGTCGTAATGAAACGCAAACACATACATAGCACCGCGCATGTATTAGACATGTGCTACAACTTACGGGACTCGATTCCGACATACGTAGGCCAAGGTGTCAGCCCGTAGGCAAAATTGACCAATAAGTAGGTAAAAAGTTAAAAAAGAGGCCAAAACCCGCCTCAACCATTGTAATGACACGCAAACACATACATAGAACCGCGTAGGTATTAGGCACGTGTTATAACTTACGGGACTCAATTATGACTTACGGAGGCTGAGTTATCAGTTTGTAGGCAAAACTGACCAACACTTAGGGAAAAAGTCAAAAAAGAAGCTAAAACCCACCTCGGCCGTCGTAACGACACGCAAACACGTACATACACTTTTTATATATTTACTTTTCCGCACTTAAAATCACGAAAAATACACTTTTTATATTTTTATTTGACTCACAAAATGTATATTTATCTATAAAAATATCTTTTTATGAATATCATCGTACCTTTTATACAATATGCATGACTAATACTTGCATATTTATATTTTTTATATGTTTAAACAAACATATTACTTATATGGTAACAATATGTATGTAGTCATTCTCGCACATTATTTGCAGGCTTTAGATTGGGTCAATTAAAGAAGCTTTAAAGTCCAAATGCCCCATTTATTTTACTTTTGCGTTGGAAACAAACAATGTATTCTTATATTGGATTGGGAAATAGGCTGGGCAAAAAGTAATCGATGTTTAACAGGCTCGTAGTCATGGTTCGGTTATTCGGTTCGTAAGCCATTAAACATCGGACAGCTTTGGTTACAAAAAGAAAGTCATGTGAGGATCACGTGGAATAGAGTGAAGCAATATGTTCGATGTATAAGGAGTGTGGCTGTCAGGGGGTCATTATTGGTGTTAACGCCAAGATCTTTCTCCACGTCCCAATCACCAAGACGCGTCCGATATCCTGCACAGTTCAACAAGTCAACACCCAAAAGCTTGACGGCTTGACCGTCGGGGGATAGCTCCGACGTGAGAGTCAGTATCGGCGATCACAAGGTTAACAATGGAGGAAAAAATGTCTAATGTCTGAGAGAGAATAATAATATGAATGTGTGTAATGTTTTATTACTTACCTCCCCTTGTGATCTCAGCCCCATACGTACTCTAATCCCGGTTTACCGTGCCACCCATCACCTCCTGACACCTTTCCCCCACTCCTGGTCATTTCAGCCGAAAGTATGTAGTCTGCCTCCATACCTGCTGCCACTCTTTGCCACCGCCGGTCCTCCGAATCTCATCCTCATTAATGCTATGTAGAAAGGTGGCAGACATAATAGTCAACTATTATTTGGAGTAATGATTACCGGTCAAAGCTGGGCTAAGTGACAATTTGTATAATGGGTCAATTCAATAAGTAAACCCAAATAATGGAAATGACTCATACGACCGGATCCAATCCGAATGGACTCAATGAAATAAATCAAATAATTGGGGCCCAAAGCATCCGGACCAACAGGACAAGAGTAATCATAACCCAAGGGAGGAGCCCATTAAGTCTGGCCCAATAAGGAAAAAGGATCATGGCCCAACATTGCCCCTAGTCTTTTATTGAACAGGGGTTTAATGGAAGACTATAAATAATATGGATCCATGATATAACGAATTATGATAAGTCACGAGAGGCCCAAATTGGGACTCATCAAAGCCCAATTAAGTAGGTCCAAATTGATACCAGAGATAGAAATGGGAAGCCCAACAGACATAAACCCACTCTGATTAGGATATTTAGACCCAAAACCGGATAACACCTCTTCCAATTCACCATCATTACTGTGAATTAACTGTGCCGCCCTCGATTACCGTGTAACCATCAATATAAAAGGTAAACTTTACCAATCTTGACAGTTTTACCTGTCAATTTAAATTTCGAACCTTCAAGCTTTCTTTCTATCTCTCGAGCTTTCCTTGTATTCTCTGCAAACTGTTAACAATGGCGTCTCAAGATTCTGAGCAAGGTCGTCCCCTGCTAATGACACCAATTTGCTCCATTCCTCCAAACCTAAACTCTACCAAAAATGCTTCGAGTTCTGGTCAGGCTGCTGCAACTACTAAGAAGAAACCAACAACGACATTTTCTCCCAGTCCTTCCGAATTCTATAAGAACAAAGAGCAGTATGTCCATGCCAACATCCCCTCGAAAGTTACAGAGGCTGACTTGGAGAAGCTTCGAAACTCGTTGCCACATTCCAGGATACCCACTTGGTGAGAGTTCCCAGGTCTGGAGAAAAGGATGTACCAACGCCCCGAAGGATGGATGGCTGTTACGACGACCATTCTGGAGAAAGGGATCTGGTTCCCTCTTCACGCCTTCGTGGTGACTTTGTTAGGGTTTCTGGGTGTTGGGTTCGCCCAATTAATGCCGAACTCTTATATTCATATTCTGGCATTCATAGCTCTATGCCACGAACTTGGCGTCGAACCTGCGCTCGACTTCTCATCAGTGGCCCAGCCCGGTAAGGAAAGGACTTCGGGTCCTTTGACGAAAAACCTATCTTTCATGCCATCCTTTGTTGCTTGAAGGAGTATTCACTAACGAGCGTCTCTCGAACCTCTCTCCTATTTTTGAAGAATGATTGCTTATGGTCTTAAATCCTTTCTCTTTGGACTGACCGACCTTGTATACCTTGTTGGCCTTTAATCAATCAGTCGTGGTCTTGTAGATATAGGCTAGGAGAATCTCAGCATCTTTAGTTCTTTGACATCTTTTAGTTCACAAAGTTTGCACCCAGCTGCTGGTTGGCCAGACACACGTTAGAGAAGATCTTCTTTCTTCGTTGGATAAGTATTTCTTAGCATGTATAACCTTTTTATCTTTTAGGCTGGTGGATACTTGACTCTTTGTCATTGATGTCTCTTGAGCTCTCTCGTCTGGTCTTTAGACTATAAGATTGACGACACATATACTGTGAGTTTCAATACAAATATTATGGCGTATATAATACGACTGTAAGACCCCAACTTTTATGAATAAAGATTAATTTTTTTTCGAAATATATTTTTGAATATTATGGTGTGGATTTGATATAATGTTATAGTTATGGGTATTATTTACACATTTTGCAAAGTAAGCAAGCGGTTATATAATATTCGATTGATCAGGGGAATATTCGATTTGACAGGGAATATTCGTACGACAACACAATCATTGGTGGACCCCACAACGGAAGTATTGTCGTAGTTAGAAAACGAGAGAAATATCTTTTTATAAAAATAACGGCGAAAGTTTCACCGTTAAACTGTTGAACTACCCGGTGGTAAAACTACAATAATACGCTGTGTTTGAATAGTAACACATGGTATTGATTATTGATGCTTACATGAGAAGTCACTCAGTTATACTCAATTATTGCTGCATAATATCTCTCATATTATTGATTCAATTATCGTCACAGTCATCTGCATAATATTTTTATATTATTAAATCAATAACTGAGACAACAAGTTATTCATATTATTATTTGCAATATTGACGATGTCTAGAAAGTTCTGTCGATGAGAGATTTGGTCACCTAATTGCGCGCCAATATGGAGAAATCCTTATCAGAAAGCCCCCTCTTTCCTGGAAATGATCTGGTTGTTAAATATTGTGAGTTATAATATTAATGATGAATAAGTTTGTGTTGATTAAAGATGAAATTGATATTTTCATTGTGTTGGGATTATTAATGTTAGTGGAAATCAATATCTATTCCGATAATAATTGATGTATGGAGGTTATATTGACCAATCGGGTAATTAATCGGATAAATGAGCAATTAATTGCTATTAATTCATATGCTTATAACTATGTGTTCAAATGTGTGTACTATTGATTCACATGAATGTACTATTAAGGGAGGTGGTGCAAGATTGATAATACGTGCATGACTAAATTAAAAATGGAGGTATAGATGAAGGTACTATACTGTAATTATTTTTTTCACATGTATAGAACTATTGATTCACATGATTGTACTATTGATTCACATGATGTACTATTAGGGGAGGTGGTGCAAGTTTGATAATACTTGCAGGACTAAATTAAAAATGAAGGAAAAGATGAAGGTATTATATTGTAATATTTCGAGCCCTAAAACGTGCAATTATCGAAACTATATTTTCCTATAAATAGAAACTCATTCGTCCTTCATTCTCACCAATTCACTAAGACTCACAAGAGCAATTATAGAGAGAGAAGCTATAGAGAGAGAAGTTATAGAGCGAGAGAGAAGAAGAAAAGTCTACTACTTCACTATTCCAGTATCCAATCTTCTTTGAGGTAAGAGATATTATTTATTTCATATTCAGAAGAGATATTATTTTTCGTATTCGTATGGATGTTATCTTCGTTTAATATTCGTATGAAATAATATTTTCTTCCATACTCTGTAGTATGTAAGTAATATTATTTCGTTTCGTATTCCTACTTCTACACTCATTTTGTTGAAGTATTGCTTCTATACTCTGTGAAATCAGTAGAATATCCTTGATATTTGCGCTTCATCCAGTATCTTTTCATAGAAATATTATTCTGAGCTTTCTTGATAATTATTGATCTTTTCATGTCGAAATACTATTCACGAGTTACTATTCATGAGTTACTATTTACGGGTTACTATTCATCCGATTACTATTCATTTGGGTATTCGGGGCACTTTTTGTGTCGGAGTACTATCCACGAGTTACTATTCACCTGGTTACTATTCACTCGAATATTATTCATTCGGGTATTTGGGACACTTTTCATGTCACGGTACTATTCACGAAGTACTATTCATGAACTACTATTCATGGGGTACTATTCACCCGAACAATATATTTATTTTCTGTCCAAATTATTTTTCATACATGAATATTATTCTTGAATTTTACTCCACAAAGCAGTATCATATTGATAATTTGGACATTATTGAATTTTGAATAAATTAAATTATAAATCTTTAAAAATTTATCTTTTGCTTTCTTTTAATTAAATTCTTATATCATTGTCATCATCCTCATGCTTATTTTATGATGAAAGTCATCTTTGGCTTACGTGCATAGATGGATTGTTGATTGGTATGATTATGATCAGAGATCATTCGGTATAATCATGACCCATAATATTACAAATGATGTGGTAAAAGTCATCATTGGCCTGTACTGCATTGATAGATAGTTGTTGGTATGATTATAACCAGGGATTATTCGGTATAATCATGATCATTGATGATTACATGAATATCATTGGTCGTGGTTCAGGGATGATTCAATGATGTTGTTTATTTATTAAGCCGAGTCTCAGCAATAAAGTTGATGAAAAACCTTTTTAAGACATAAAAGATAGTAGATATCATGCTTTACTTGACTCTTCTAATGGATTGCTTGTTCCGCTGCAGTTAAACTTGTTGTCTATTATATTCTATTAGTTTAACATTGTTGAAGGCTAACGATGACTTATTTTGCATTATCTTAGTCATAATATTTCTTTCTGGGCTAGTTGAGCTCACCCTTTTGCTTTCATTGTTCTCTTTAGGAAATGAGAACGTAGTCGGGACTAGTCGGGGAACAAAGTGACGGTCCGAGATGGTGGCTATAGTAGTCCTAACTATTTTATGAAATAGTGTGATAATAAATGTAATGGGGACTTCATTTGAGTTTGAATACTGTCTATGAGACAATATTCATGTAAAAACTCTAAGCTACGCTTTTGTCGTATTGTATAAAAGAAGTTTGTATTTGATTTATATACCATGTATTTGGCGACTCAGAATGGGTGATGTATACCTATTTTGGGGGCGTCACAGTTGGTATCAAAGCTTAAGGATATGATCCCTGGCTGAGATGTGAGACTAGAACTAGGAGGGGAGAGACGGGTAGTTCCTTCGCTAGTATGACCTACCTAAGTTTATTTGGTATTTAATTTGTTGGTCAAAGTATAGGGATAATATGTGACATGTCAATTAACCATTGTTTTGTGACAGTTTTTGAAAATGACATCTAAAAATGTTGAGATCAGCAATGAAGCACATGAGACCATTGAGTCACCAACGATCAATACCCAAGATAATGTGCAACAGGAAGACAATAATCCTTAGGTAAACAACAACACCAATCAGATGATGAACGATGGGATGTTCAAAGGTTTTATACAATTCATGCAACATCAGGCAAAAGAGACTCCTGTTCAAAATGTAGGTGGAGACACTGGCAACTCTCGGATGGTCACCGCTAAGCAGTTCAAGGAGATGGGACCACCGGAGTTTTTGGGAGAGCCAAAACCGTTTAAGGCGAAGACGTGGATAAAGCAGATCACCAAGATATTTGATGTCTTGGGATGCTCCGAGGAGCAAAAGGTTCCCTTTGCCACCTTCATGTTGCGAGGAGAGGTATATTACTGGTGGGAATCAGTAAAACGTACTCAACCTGCCGCACTGAAGATTTCTTGGGAGAAGTTCCAAGAACTGTTCAACGACAAGTACTTCCCCAAAAGTATTCGTCACATGAAGGAGGTGGAGTTTATCAAGTTGGAGAAAAATAATATGACCGTGTCGCAGTACGAGGCTAAGTTTACCGAGTTGTTCCGGTTCGCATCTCATTTGGTTGATAATGAGGACAAAATAACGCGAATATTTCTGCGAGGTTTGAGACCCAAAATACGTCAATACCTCATTTCTCAAAAATTGTGTTTGTATTCAGATGTAGTGAATAGGGCTCAGTTATTGGAGCACGATAATGATCCAGCCCAACCAAAATATAATGAGCAACAACACAATAATAATCGTACCAGTGGCAACGATCATCGGAACAATGATAACCATCGTGGAGGAAATTATCATGCCAGAAATGGTAACCACTTTGGTGGTAATCATGGCCTAGATAATAAAAGAAATAATTCAAGTGGAAAATTCAAGAAGAGAAGATTTAACGATGATGGAAAGACGTCGGCAGCAACACTAGCACCAGCAACAAATTCTAGGGGAGGAGAACGACCGCCAGTTAGATACTACAGATGTGGCGAGGAGGGACACATAAGTCCAAACTGTTCACAGTCTTCCAAGGTATGTTTTAGTTGTGAAAAGGACGGTCACATAGCTCGATTTTTTTCTGTAGCGAAATCAAGTCCAGTTGGGACGGTGGCACCAAAGGCGGATACGGACAAAACAAAGTTGGTGGTTTCAGGAAGAGCATTTTTCATGACTTCTCAAAAAGCGAGTACCAAGAACAAAGTTAGCACGGGTTAGTTAATTATAAATTCTTGTGAAGTCTATGCCTTATTAGATATCGGTTCTACCCATTCTTTTATTTCTCCTACTTGTGCTCAACGTTTAAATTTCACTCCGGAGAAATAAGACTTTGACTTATCTGTTGAAACTCCATTAGGAGAAACCTTCATTACATGTGTTATCCAAGTCTTGGATGAGAATCACAGTTTTTAAATGATATTTCTATCATTAATAAATTTCCTGACGTGTTCTCTGAAGACTTCCTGGCCTACCCCAGAGCGTGAAATCGAATTTTGTATTGACCCCAGTACAAAACTCATTTCTAAAACCCTTAAATATTTTTTTCAACCAAAACGAATGTATAATGCGCCAAAGACGTTGGCTCGAGCTGTTGAAGATTACGACCATACCATTTAATATTATCGTGGAAAAAGCAAACGTGGTACCTGATGCATTGAGTAGAAGATCGTATGCGTTTACGATTGTAACGTTGTTAACACAAAGACCCATTTCATATGACTTACAAATGATAAAGATAGAGTTAAAGACTCTAACGACCCACGTGATGATATACGAATAGAATCGACTTTAATCGATAAAGTTAAAATCGCTCAATCTACACACCCGGAGCTGATGAATGTGAAGAAGAATGTTTAAGAGGGCATTATTCTAGAAGCATGAATCGACGAAGAGAGTAAATCTTAACCCTCGATTTAATTGGGCCATTCTAAATCCTTGATCGAGTAGGAACTGTGGCATATAGACTCGCTTTACCGCCAAGTATGTCGCGTGTTCATAACATTTTTCACGTATCGAAGTTACGTAAATATGTGGACGACCCGAATCATATTATTGAATTAGAACTAGACGAGATAGCAGAAGATTTAACATATGAGAAGATACTTGTTAAAATGTTAGATACGAATGAATATATTCTACGCTCAAAGGTTATACCTCAAGAGTAAGAATCTGACGAAGTATCATCATCTCTTCGACATACCAGGTACGCACCCTAATTTTGAGGATGAAATTTCATAAGAAGTGAAGGTTGTAAGACCCACATTTTTATGAATAAAGATTAATTTTTCTCGATATATATTTTTGAATATTATGGTGTGGATTTGATATAATGTTATAGTTGTGGGTATTATTTACAAATTTTGCAAAGTAAGCAAGTGGTTATATAATATTCGACTGGTCGGGGAATATTCATTTTATCATGGAATATTCGTACGATGGCACAATCATTGGTGGACCCCACAGTGGAAGTATTGTCGTAGTTAGAAAATGACAGAAATATCTTTTTATAAAAATAAAGGCGAAAGTTTTACCGTTAAACTGTTGAACTACCCGGTGGTAAAAGTACAGTAATACGCATGTTTGCATAGTAGCACACGGTATTGATTATTGATGCTTACGTGAGAAGTAACTCAGTTATACTCAATTATTGCTACAGTAATTGCTGTATAATATCTCTCATATTATTAGTTCAATTATCGTCACAATATCATCTGCATAATATTTTTATATTATTAAATCAATAATTAAGATGACAAAGTTATTCATATTATTATTTGCAATATTGACGATGTTTAGAAAGTTCTGTCGAGGAGAGGTTTGGTCACCTAATTGCGCGCCAATATGGAGAAATCCTTATCAGAAAGCCCCCTCTTTCCTGGGAATGATCTGGTTGTTAAATATTGTGAGTTATAATATTAATGATGAATAAGTTCGTGTTGATTAAAGATGAAATTGATATTTCCATTGTATTGAGATTATTAGTGTTAGTGGAAATCAACATCTATTCCGATAATAATTGATGTCTGGAGGTTATATTGACCAATCAGGTAATTAATCGGATAAATGAGCAATTAATTGCTATTAATTCATATGCTTATAACTATGTGCTCACATGTGTGTACTATTGACGCCCCCAAAATTAGGTATACATCACCCATCTTGAGTCGTCAGATACATGGTACAGAATTCAAATACAACTTACTAATACCACTGTCGTGTATAATACGACAAAATACAACTGTGAGTTTGAATACAATAATTGTCCACTAGAGATCATACAAACTCAAAAGGAGTCCTCAATACAATTATTGTCACACTATTTAACAGGATAATGAGGACTACTAATACTATTCTCTGGTTCATCACTCCGTTCCCCGACTCGTCCCAACTATATTCTCATTTCCTGAAGAGAACAGTGAAAGAAAGGGTGACCTCAACTAGCCCAGTAAGAAATATTATGACTAAGATAATGCAGAATAAATTATCATTAGCCTTCAACAGTGTTAAACTGATAAAATATAATAAACATCAAGTTTAACTGCAGCAGAATCAGCAATCCATTAAAAGAGTCAAGTAGAAAATAAAATCTACTATCTTTTATGATTTAAAAGATTTTTCATCACTTTTATAGCTGAGACTCAGCTTAATAAATATTCCACATCATCGAATCACCCCTGCACTACGGCCAAGGATATTCTTTAGTATCACGACCATAATTATTCATGCACTACGGCCAAGAATATTTGTGTATTCCTTAATGGTCATGATCATGCCAACAACTGTCCATCAATGCACTACGGGCCAATGAGGATTTTTAATTTTTACATCATTTGTAACATTACGATCATGATTATACCGATTAATCCCTGGTCATAATCATACCAAGTCCATCTATGCACTACAGGCCACAGATGACTTTCAAAAATATAAACATGAGGATGATGACAATGATATAAGAATTCAATAAAACAAGTTCAAGAATTATTTTATCCAGGAATTATTAACGTCCAAATTGTCAACACGATACTGTTTTGTGGTGTAAAATTCAAGAATGCTCAGAAGAATATTTCCATGAAAACATACTGGATGAAGCGCAAATATCAAGGATATCCCACTAATTTCATGGAGTATAGAAGTCAAAGTTTTATCCAACTGAGTATAATAAAGAATGGAATAACAAAAGAAATCACCATGCATGCGATAGACCGCACAGACAGGTTATTCCAGCAGAATAATAATAACGGAACCAGGTCAGGTGAAATTCACACCGACAGGATGTTCCAACAGAATAATAAATAATGGAACCAGGTCCGGCGTAAAACGCACAGACAGGATATTCCAACAGAATAATAAAGAATGGAACCAGGTCCGGCGTAAAACACACAGACAGGATGTTCCAACAGAATAATAATAAAGACGGAACCAGGTCCGGCGTATAACACAGACATGATATTCCGACAGAAATATAAAGACAGAATAGTAAATGGATGTCACCAAGTATAGGGTATTCCGCGTATACAGGTTATTCCAACAGAATAATAATGAATGGAATAACATAAGGATTTCACCAAGTATAGGGTATACCTCATATACAGGTCATGTATAGGGTATGCCACTTTTACAGGTTATTCCAACAGAATAACAAAGAATGGAATAACATAAGTTCTCTTCAAGAAGAAAGAATAACACCCCTTACCTTATTAGGTGATTGAATACTGCAGTAGTGTAGTAACCGAATACTCTTCTTCTTACTCTCTTACTCTCTTTATACTTTCTCTCTCTATAGTTTGAACGAATTCGTGAAAAATAATGAAGCCCTAGGCCTCTATTTATAGAAGATTTATTACTATTTACGAAAGTATTTACTATTTACGAAGGTAATTACTATTGACGAAGGTAATTACTATTGACGAAGGTAATTACTATTTACGAAGGTAATTACTATTGACGAAGGTAATTACTATTGACGAAGGTAATTACTATTTACGAAGATAATTACTATTTACGAAGGTAATTACTATTTATGAAAGATACTCTTAGATGATGACATATGGCCCCCCATAAATAATTAAACTTACCACAAACGTCTAATAATAGACTTTTTATATACATCAAGGATTGAATAAAAATTACCAGAAATTATTTTATTTTTAATCAACACATATTTAATCTTTCAACAATTATTAATCATTTATAACTTGTCGTCTCAATTATTGTTTAAATAATATAACATATTATACAGATGATACTTTGACAATAATTGAATCAATAATATAAGAGATATGATGCAGCAATTACTGTAGCAATAATTGAGTATAGCTGAGTGACTTCTCACGTAAGCATCAATAATCAAAACCGTGTGCTATTATGCAGCAACGCGTATTACTGTACTTTTACTACCGAGTAATTCAACAGTTTTAACGGTAACACCTCCGCCGTTATTTTATAGAAAGATAATTTTGTCGTTTTCTAACTACGACAATACTTTCATTGTGGGGTCCACCAATGATTGTGCCGTCGTACGAATATTCCCCGACAAAAAGAATATTCCCCGACCAAACGAATATTTTATAACAACTTGCGTACTTTGCAAAATTTATAAATATTACCCACAACTATAACATTATATCAAATTTATTCCATAATATTAAAAAATAATAATTATAAATATTCATCTTTATTTATAAAAACTGGGGTCTTACAATTGATTCACATGAATGTACTATTAGGGGAGGTGGTGCAAGATTGATAATACTTAAATGACTAAATTAAAAATGGAGGTATAGATGAAGGTACTATACTGTAATTATTTTTTTCACATGTATAGAACTATTGATTCACATAATTGTACCATTGATTCACATGATGTACTATTAGGGGAGGTGGTGCAAGTTTGATAATACTTGCAGGACTAAATTAAAAATGAAGGAAAAGATAAATGTATTATACTGTAATATTTCGAGCCCCAAAACGTGCAATCATTGAAACTATATTTTTCTATAAATAGAAGATCATTCTTCCTTCATTCTCACAATTTCACTAAAACTCACAAGAGCAATTATAGATAGATAAGCTATAGAGAGAAAGAAGAAGAGAAGTCTGCTACTGCACTATTCCAGTATCCAATCTTTTTCTGAGGTAGGGGGTATTATTTATTTCATATTTAGAAGAGATATCATTTTTCATATTTGTATGGATATTATCTTCGTTTAATATTCGTATGAAATAATATTTTCTTTCATACTCTGTAGTATGTAAGTAATATTATTTCGTTTCGTATTCCTATTTCTACACTCATTTTGTTGAAGTATTACTTCTATACTCCGTGAAATCAGTAGAATATCCTTGATATTTGCGCTTTATCCAGTATCTTTTCATAGAAATATTATTCTGAGCTTTCTTGATAATTATTGATCTTTTCATGCTGAAATAATATTCATGAGTTACTATTTACGGGTTACTATTCATCCGGTTACTATTCACTCGAATATTATTCACTCGGGTATTCGGGACACTTTTCGTGTCGGAGTACTATTCACGAGTTACTATTCATATGTTACTATTCACCCGATTACTATTCACTCGAATATTATTCATTCGGGTATTTGGAAAACTTTTCATGTCGGGGTACTATTCACGAGGTACTATTCATGAACTATTATTCATAGAGTACTAGTCATGAAGTACTATTCATAGAGTACTATTCACATGGTACTATTCACCCGAAAAATAAATTTCTTTTATGTCCAAATTAGTTTTGATACATAAATATTATTCTTGAATTTTACTCCACAAAACAGTATCATGTTGACAATTTGGACATTATTAAATTCCGAATAAATTAAATTATAAATCTTTAAAAATTTATCATTTGCTTTCTTTTAATTGAATTCTTATATCATAGTCATCATCCTCATGCTTACTTTGTGATGAAAGTCATCTTTGGCTTACGTGCATAGATAGACTGTTGATTGGTATGATTATGACTAGGGATCATTCTGTATAATCATGACCCGTAATGTTACAAATGATGTGGTAAAAGTCCTCATTGGCCTGTAGTGCATTGATGGACAGTTGTTGGTATGATTATAATCAGGGATTATTCGGTATAATCATGACCATTGATGATTACATAAATATCTTTTGTCGTGGTACAAGGATGATTCGATGATGTGGTTTATTTATTAAGCTGAGTCTCAGCAATAAAGTTGATGAAAAACCTTTTTAAATCATAGAAGATAGTAGATATCATGCTCTACTTGACTCTTCTAATGGATTGCTTGTTCCGTTGCAGTTAAACTTGTTGTCTATTATATTCTATCAGTTTAATATTGTTGAAGGCTAACAATAACTTATTCTGTATTATCTTAGTCATAATATTTCTTATTGGGCTAGTTGATCTCACCTTTTTGCTTTCATTGTTCTCTTTAGGAAATAAATGAGAACGTAGCAGGGACTAGTCGGGGAACAGAGTGACAGTCCGAGATGGTGGCTACAGTAGTCCTAACTATTTTATGAAATAGTGTGATAATAAATTTAATGAGGACTTTATTTGAGTTTGAATACTATCTATGAGACAATATTCGTGTAAAAACTCTAAGCTACGCTTTTGTCGTATTGTATAAAAGAAGTTTGTATTTGATTTATGTACCATGTATTCGGCGACTCAGAATGGGTGATGTATACCTATTTTGGGGGCGTCACAACGACAATATTCATACTCAAATTATTACAATGCCATATAAAATACAGCAGCAAATATTTCAAGTCCTCGAGGAACACGAGAAGATTTCTGTTCTTCTCATTTTAATGGAGTGCATTTTTGACGCTTCCAAATTCGAGTTCGCCTCACCCTATTGTTGTTCACCAAAATTAAATATTAAATGACGTATAAAATATGATGCACACATTTTATGTTCTCAGTACAATTATTATGCCACACTGTTTCATAACTTGATTAGGATTGCAACTAATTCAAAACACCACTTTATACCCATGTTCTCTCTTCTAGTCCCAACTACAATTTTATTACCTGAAAGGAATTGTGAAGCAAAAAGGTGAGCACAAATAGCCCAGTAAAGAATATCATAACTTAAGATAATTAAATTATCAATAGCATTCATCAATAATAAATCAAATATTTAGAACATATGGTACATGATAAAAGTTTTCAACCATAATTGCAGCGGAATCAACAATCCATTAGAAGATTCAAGTAGAACATAATGTCTACTATCTTCTCCAAATTAAAAGTCCATTATCAATATTTTATTCATGTAACACTAATCAACAGTTCTTTGTTGTATCCAAGACAAAGAGAACTTTCACCACCTGTTTTTACCTAAAATACAAAGCTCATGGTTATACCAAATCATAGTTCATGTTTATAATTATGCCATTAAATTCATCTTTGTACTCCAGGCCAAAGATATTCAACTATAAAACCAATAATTAACAGTCTATCTTTGCACGTAAGCCAAAGATATACAACTGTAAAACCAATAGTCAACAGTCCATCTTTACACGTAAGCCAAATATATACATCTGTAAAACCAATAATCAATCGTCCATCTTTGCACGTAAGCCAAAGATATACAACTGTAAAACCAATAATCAACAATCCATCTTTGCACGTAAGCCAAAGAGGATTTTCACCACATCATTTGTCTGTAACATTAGTCCATCTTTGCACTACGGGCCAAAGAGGATTTTTACCACATCATTTGTCTGTAACATTAGTCCATCTTTGCACTACGGGCCAAAGAGGATTTTCACCACATCATTTGTCTGTAACATTACGGATCTGCATGATTATACCAATACACAATTCATGGTCATAATCATACCAATTAATAGTTCATCTATGCACTACGGGCCAAAGATGACTTTCACCACAATATAAACATAAGGATGATAACAATTACATATATAATGAATGGACATAAATAATCAGAATAATAAGATAAACTAAATTTTAGTGACTTTTAACTTAATTATCCAGAGTCCAAATTATCAATATGATATCCAGAAAATCGATTATAATTCCTGATAGAATATAAAGTTCAAGTAAATGTGAAGTTCTCAGCTCAAATATAATAACTTAAAACTGAATAGAAAGATTCAGGTCAAGATATTAGATGAAGCACAAATTATTAAGGATATTCTTAAGGACTTTTTTACCATTTAATGATAAGCTGAAGAAACGAATAATAATATCTTACTATAATATGGAGTATTAAAGAAAATGATATCCGTTTACCATAAAAAATGATACCCCTTACCATAATAATGATATCCCTTACCTTAGCATGAGATATGATTCTGCTTTCAGTGAAATTGATCAACTTAAACATTGCTTGCATTCATTATCTACCCTTGGAGTAACCTTAAACTCAACAGAAATACTAACAATATTGTATTAAAAGAATTTTATATTTTTAGTGTAGTGATGGTGTGTGTTTAGTTGTTCAACCAAACAACCTATTTATACTGAAAATGAGGAAACAACTAGCACGAATGTAATTACTATTTATGAAGGTAATTACTATTTACGAAGGTAATTACTATTTACGAAGATAATTATTATTTACAAAGGTAATTACTATTTATGAAAGAGACTCTTAGATGATGACATATGCCCCCCATAAATAATTAAACTTACCACAAACGTCTAATAATAGACTCTTTATATACATCAAGGATTGAATAAAAATTACCAGAAATCATTTTATTTTTAATCAACACATATTTAATCTTTCAACAATTATTAATCATTTATAACTTGTCGTCTCAATTATTGTTTAAATAATATAACATATTATACAGATGATACTGTGAAAATAATTGAATCAATAATATAAGAGATATGATGCAGCAATTACTGTAGCAATAATTGAGTATAGCTGAGTGACTTCTCACGTAAGCATCAATAATCAAAACCGTGTGCTACTATGCAGCAACGCGTATTACTGTACTTTTACTACCGAGTAGTTCAACAGTTTTAACGGTAACACCTCCGCCGTTATTTTATAGAAAGATAATTTTGTCATTTTCTAACTACGACAATACTTTCGTTGTGGGGTCCACCAATGATTGTGCCGTCGTACGAATATTCCCCAACAAAAAGAATATTCCCCGACCAAACGAATATTTTATAACAACTTGCGTACTTTGCAAAATTTATAAATATTACCCACAACTATAACATTATATCAAATTTATTCCATAATATTCAAAAATAATAATTATAAAAATTCATCTTTATTTATAAAAACTGGGGTCTTACAACCTCCCCTTCTTATGAAATTTCACCCTCGAAATTAGGGTACGTACCTGGTATGTCGAAGAGGTAAGGATACCTTGATTTCATTTCAGATTCTAACTCCCAAGTCATTTCCTCAGCATCGTGGTTTCTCCACAAAACTTTGACTTGAGGTATAACCTTGGAGCGTAGAATATGTTCCTTCTTATCCAAGATTTGAACAGGTATCTCTTCATACGTCAAATCTTCCGCTATTTCGTCCGGTTCTAACTCAATAATGTGGTTCGGGTCTTTCACATATTTACGTAACATGGATATGTGAAAAACGTTATGAACACGAGACATACATGGCGGTAAAGCAAGTCTATAGGCCACAGTTCCTATTCGATCGAGGATTAAAAATGGACCGATGAATCGAGGATTGAGTTTTCCTCTCTTTCCAAATCTTGTAATTCCTTTCCATGGAGTAACACGTAAAAACACATGATCTCCTATATTGAATTCCACGTCCTTTCGATGAAGATCAACATAATTCTTTTGTCGACTTTGTGAGGTTTTTATACGTTGTCGGATCGTTTGAATCTTTTCCGTAGTCATACTTACCAACTCTGGTCCCAACAACGTTGCTTCACCCACCTCATCCCAGCATACTGGAGAACGACACTTTCTTCCATACAACGCTTCGAATGGAGCCATGTCAATACTTGCTTGATAACTGTTGTTGTAGGAAAACTCCACCAATGGTAAGAACTTGTCCCAACTTCCCTTGAAATCAAGGACACAGAGTCTTAATAGATCTTCAAAAGTTTGAATAGTCCTCTCCGACTGTCCGTCCGTCTGAGGATGATATGCCGAGCTAAATCGTAAGTCTGTGCCCATAGCATTTTGCAAACTAACCCAAAATCGTGAAGTAAATCTTGGGTCTCGATCAGAAACTATGGATACCGGCATAACATGCAGTCTTACAATCTCGTTTATGTACATACGAGCAAGACGTTCAAGTGTATAAGTTTCTCGTATCGGTAAGAAATGAGCAGACTTGGTCAATCTATCAACAATGACCCAAATCGCATCTATGCCTTGAGAAACCTTAGGAAGACCGGTAACAAAATCCATGGTAATGTGCTCCCACTTCCATTCTGGAATTTCAAGTGGTTGCAATGGACCTTTTGGTACTTGATGCTCCGCTTTAACTCGTTGACAAGTTAGACACCTTGAGATAAACAACGCTATCTCTCTCTTCATATTGCTCCACCAAAATGTATGACGAATATCATGATACATTTTGGTACTCCCAGGATGGATTGCAAACGGTGTATTGTGCGCCTCCATCATGATTTTATATTTTAAATCAGGGTCGTTAGGAACAAAAAGTCTGGAGTTGACTCGAAGTATTCCTTCTTCATCGATTCTTGCTTCCGGCATAGCACCCTCTTGTACTTTCTTCCTCATACGCATCAGCTCCAGGTCTGTAGCTTGAGCAGCTTTAACTTTATCGATTAAAGTCGGTTCTACTCGTATATTCGCCATCATCACATGCGTCCCTGGAGTCTTTAACTCTATCTCCATCCTTTGCAAGTCACACAAAATGGGCCCTTGCGTTGACAATATCGCACTCGTACTTGCATGTGATCTTCTACTCAATGCGTCAGCTACCACGTTTGCTTTTCCAGGATGGTATTGGATGGTATGATCATAATCTTTCAACAGTTCAAGCCAACGTCATTGTCGCATGTTGAGTTCCTTTTGAGTGAAGAAATATTTGAGGCTTTTATGATCCGTAAAGATCTCCACTTTCTCCCCATACAAGTAATGCCTCCAAATTTTAAGTGCAAAGACAACAGCTGCTAACTCTAGATCATGAGTAGGATAATTCTTCTCATATTCTTTGAGTTGTCGCGAGGCATAGGCTATGACTTTTCCATGTTGCATGAGAACACATCCCAGCCCTTTGCCCGAAGCATCACTGTAGATGACAAATCCCTTCGAGCCAGATGGTATTGTTAGAACAGGTGCTGAAATGAGTCTCCTCTTGAGTTCTTGAAAACTCTTCTCACATTCTTCGCTCCAACCGAACTTTGTATCTTTCTGAGTCAGCTGAGTCAATGGAGTAGCGATTCGAGAAAATCCTTCCACGAATCTCCGATAATAACCAGCTAAACCGAGAAAACTACGTACTTCGGTCACTGATTTAGGTTGCTCCCAGCTTTGAATAGCTTCAATCTTTGCTGGGTCAATAGATATTCCATGACTTGATACCACGTGCCCAAGGAATGCTACTTCCTCAAGCCAGAACTCGCATTTCTTCAACTTGGCATAAAGCTTATATTCACGAAGCTTTTGGAGTGTCAGCCTCAAGTGTTGCTCATGATCTTCACGGCTTTTGGAATAAATAAGGATGTCATCAATAAAGACGACCACAAAGTGATCCAAATATTCCTTGAATACTCGGTTCATCATATCCATGAAGGCAGCATGAGCATTAGTCAATCCAAAGGACATGACTAGGAATTCATAATGCCCGTACCGAGTTCTGAAATCTGTCTTTGGAATGTCATCGGTTCTAATCTTCAATTGGTGATACCCGGAACGAAGATCAATCTTTGAAAAGAATTTGGCTCCTTGCAACTGGTCAAACAAGTCATCAATACGTGGCAATGGATACCTATTTTTGATGGTGACATGATTCAACTCCCGATAATCAATACAAAGTCGCATACTCCCATCTTTCTTCTTCACGAATAGAACAGGAGCACCCCAAGGAGAAGTACTAGGACGAATAAAGCCAATGTCTAACAATTCCTGCAGTTGAGTTTTTAACTCCTGAAGTTCAATAGGAGCCATTCGATATGGGGCTTTAGAAATGGGTTTTGTACCGGGTTCAAGGTCGATACAAAATTCAATCTCACGCTCTGGGGGTAGGCCAGGAAGTTCTTCGGGGAATACGTCAAGAAATTCATTAACAATAGAAATATCGTTCAAAACTGACGTATTTTTGTTTAAATCTGTGACATGAGCTAAGAAAGCTTGACATCCGTTTTTCAATAAACGAATAGCTTTATGGCTTGAGATGACCGTGATTGATTTTAATGGTTTGGTCGCTTGAATTCGCATAATAGGTTGATTAGGAATATGAAAGCTAACAACCTTATGGAAACAATCAATTTTTGCATGATGAGTAGTTAACCAATCAATCCCTAGAATCACGTCAAATGCAAGTATTTTCAATGAAATAAGATCTACAGGTAATGTGAGGGTACCGATTTGAACCAAACAAGATTTATAAACAGTGGATGTAATGAAGGTTTCTCCCAAAGGAGTTTCCACAGATAAGTCAAAGTCTAATTTCTCCGGAGTCAAATTTAATCGATGAGCGCAAGTAGGAGAAATAAAAGAATGGGTAGAACCGGTATCAAATAAAGTATAGACTTCTTTAGAGTTTATGATAAGCTTACCAGTGATGACCTCATTCGGGTTCCTTGCTTTCTGGGAGGTCACAACAAACGCTCTCCCTTGCACTACCGGCTTTGACCTTTCTGGGACGGCCTTTGGTGCCTCCATCCTAGCTGAATTTGTCTTTGGTAAACGACAAAATCGGGCTAAGTGACCTTCTCTTCCACAATTATAACATGCTTTGGACGGCATCGCGCAATTTGGACTGATGTGTCCCTCCCCTCCACATTTGAAGCATATGATAGGTGGTCTTTCTCCTTCCTTAACAATGGGTGCTGGTGCTGACGTCTTTCCATCATTGTTGAATCTCCTCTTCTTGAAATGTCCATTCTTATTGTTTTGGCCCTGATTACCACCGAAGTGGTTACCATTTTTGGCTTGCTGATTCCCTCCACGCTTGTTGTCACCGCTTCGATGACCACTCTCGCTGGTATTATAATTTTGCCGGCTGCTCTCTTTTAGTTGAGTTGACTCGTTATCGCGCTCCACTAACTGAGCCCTATTTACAACATTTGAATACAAACACAGTTTATGAGAAATAAGATGTTGACGTATCTCCGGCTTCAAACCTCTTAAAAACATTCGCGCCATTCTCTCTTCATTATCCACCAAGTGGGACGCAAACCGTGATAACTTTGCAAATTTTGCCTCGTATTGTGACACGGTCATATTATTTTGTTCCAACTTAATAAACTCCACCTCCTTCATGTGGCGAATACTTTCGGGAAAGTATTTGTCGTTGAACAGCTCCTGGAACTTCTCCCAAGATATCTTCAGTACAGCAGGTTGAGTACGTTTTACCGATTCCCACCAGTAATCTGCCTCTTCGCGCAACATAAAGGCGGCAAAGGGAACCTTTTGCTCCTCGAAGCATCCCAAGACATCAAATATCTTGGTAATCTGCTTTATCCATGTTTTCGCCATAAGTGGTTTTGGCTCTCCCTTAAACTCCAGTGGTCCCAGCTCCTTGAACTGTTTAGCGGTGACCGCCCGAGAGTTTCCTGTGTTTCCATCTACGTTTTGGACAGGAGTCGCTCTCGCCTGCTGTTGCATGAATTGCATAAAGCCTATGAACATTTGATCATTCATCATTTGGTCAGTGTTGTTGTTTGCATGAGGATTGTCGCCTTCCTGATGCATATTATCCTGATTATTTATATGTGGTGAATCAACGATTGCCTGTGCTCCATTGCTATTCTCAACATTCTCAGATGTCATTTTCAGATACTGCCACAAAACAAATGTTAATTGACATGTAACATAATATCTCTAAACTCTGACCAACCAATTTAAATACAAAATAAATTTAAGTAGGTCATACTAGCAAAGGAATTCCCCGTCTCTCACCTCCTAGTTCTAGTCTCACATCTTAGCCAGGGATCATATCCCTAAGCTCTGATACCAACTGTGACGCCCCCAAAATTAGGTATACATCACCCATCTTGAGTCGTCAGATACATGGTACAGAATTCAAATACAACTTACTAATACCACTGTCGTGTATAATACGACAAAATACAACTGTGAGTTTGAATACAATAATTGTCCACTAAAGATCATACAAACTCAAAAGGAGTCCTCAATACAATTATTGTCACACTATTTAATAGGATAATGAGGACTACTAATACTATTCTCTGGTTCATCACTCCGTTCCCCGACTCGTCCCAACTATATTCTCATTTCCTGAAGAGAACAGTGAAAGAAAGGGTGACCTCAACTAGCCCAGTAAGAAATATTATGACTAAGATAATGCAGAATAAATTATCATTAGCCTTCAACAGTGTTAAACTGATAAAATATAATAAACATCAAGTTTAACTGCAGCAGAATCAGCAATCCATTAAAAGAGTCAAGTAGAAAATAAAATCTACTATCTTTTATGATTTAAAAGATTTTTCATCACTTTTATAGCTGAGACTCAGCTTAATAAATATTCCACATCATCGAATCACCCCTGCACTACGGCCAAGGATATTCTTTAGTATCACGACCACAATTATTCATGCACTACGGCCAAGAATATTTGTGTATTCCTTAATGGTCATGATCATGACAACAACTGTCCATCAATGCACTACGGGCCAATGAGGATTTTTAATTTTTACATCATTTGTAATATTACGATCATGATTATACCGATTAATCCCTGGTCATAATCATACCAAGTCCATCTATGCACTACAGGCCACAGATGACTTTCAAAAATATAAACATGAGGATGATGACAATGATATAAGAATTCAATAAAACAAGTTCAAGAATTATTTTATCCAGGAATTATTAACGTCCAAATTGTCAACACGATACTGTTTTGTGGTGTAAAATTCAAGAATGCTCAGAAGAATATTTCCATGAAAACATACTGGATGAAGCGCAAATATCAAGGATATCCCACTAATTTCATGGAGTATAGAAGTCAAAGTTTTATCCAACTGAGTATAATAAAGAATGGAATAACAAAAGAAATCACCATGCATGCGATAGACCGCACAGACAGGTTATTCCAGCAGAATAATAATAACGGAACCAGGTCAGGTGAAATTCACACCGACAGGATGTTCCAACAGAATAATAAATAATGGAACCAGGTCCGGCGTAAAACGCACAGACAGGATATTCCAACAGAATAATAAAGAATGGAACCAGGTCCGGCGTAAAACACACAGACAGGATGTTCCAACAGAATAATAATAAAGACGGAACCAGGTCCGGCGTATAACACAGACATGATATTCTGACAGAAATATAAAGACAGAATAGTAAATGGATGTCACCAAGTATAGGGTATTCCGCGTATACAGGTTATTCCAACAGAATAATAATGAATGGAATAACATAAGGATTTCACCAAGTATAGGGTATACCGTGTATACAGGTCATGTATAGGGTATGCCACTTTTACAGGTTATTCCAACAGAATAACAAAGAATGGAATAACATAAGTTCTCTTCAAGAAGAAAGAATAACACCCCTTACCTTATTAGGAGATTGAATACTGCAGTAGTGTAGTAACCGAATACTCTTCTTCTTAATCTCTTACTCTCTCTATACTTTCTCTCTCTATAGTTTGAACGAATTCGTGAAAAATAATGAAGCCCTAGGCCTCTATTTATAGAAGATTTATTACTATTTACGAAAGTATTTACTATTTACGAAGGTAATTACTATTGACGAAGGTAATTACTATTGACGAAGGTAATTACTATTTACGAAGGTAATTACTATTGACGAAGGTAATTACTATTGACGAAGGTAATTACTATTTACGAAGATAATTACTATTTACGAAGGTAATTACTATTTATGAAAGAGACTCTTAGATGATGACATATGGCCCCCCATAAATAATTAAACTTACCACAAACGTCTAATAATAGACTCTTTATATACATCAAGGATTGAATAAAAATTACCAGAAATCATTTTATTTTTAATCAACACATATTTAATCTTTCAACAATTAATAATCATTTATAACTTGTCGTCTCAATTATTGTTTAAATAATATAACATATTATACAGATGATACTTTGACAATAATTTAATCAATAATATAAGAGATATGATGCAGCAATTACTGTAGCAATAATTGAGTATAGCTGAGTGACTTCTCACGTAAGCATCAATAATCAAAACCGTGTGCTATTATGCAGCAACGCGTATTACTGTACTTTTACTACTGAGTAATTCAACAGTTTTAACGGTAACACCTCCGCCGTTATTTTATAGAAAGATAATTTTGTCGTTTTCTAACTACGACAATACTTTCATTGTGGGGTCCACCAATGATTGTGCCGTCGTACGAATATTCCCCGACAAAAAGAATATTCCCCGACCAAACGAATATTTTATAACAACTTGCGTACTTTGCAAAATTTATAAATATTACCCACAACTATAACATTATATCAAATTTATTCCATAATATTAAAAAATAATAATTATAAATATTCATCTTTATTTATAAAAACTGGGGTCTTACAATTGATTCACATGAATGTACTATTCATGAACTATTATTCATAGAGTACTAGTCATGAAGTACTATTCATAGAGTACTATTCACATGG
Organism: Panax japonicus; assembly: GCA_020205505.1. Classification (NCBI taxonomy): domain Eukaryota; kingdom Viridiplantae; phylum Streptophyta; class Magnoliopsida; order Apiales; family Araliaceae; genus Panax; species Panax japonicus. Next base: position 48,568,197 of record CM035100.1, read on the forward strand.
TACTATTCACCCGAAAAATAAATTTCTTTTATGTCCAAATTAGTTTTGATACATAAATATTATTCTTGAATTTTACTCCACAAAACAGTATCATGTTGACAATTTGGACATTATTAAATTCCGAATAAATTAAATTATAAATCTTTAAAAATTTATCATTTGCTTTCTTTTAATTGAATTCTTATATCATAGTCATCATCCTCATGCTTACTTTGTGATGAAAGTCATCTTTGGCTTACGTGCATAGATAGACTGTTGATTGGTATGATTATGACTAGGGATCATTCTGTATAATCATGACCCGTAATGTTACAAATGATGTGGTAAAAGTCCTCATTGGCCTGTAGTGCATTGATGGACAGTTGTTGGTATGATTATAATCAGGGATTATTCGGTATAATCATGACCATTGATGATTACATAAATATCTTTTGTCGTGGTACAAGGATGATTCGATGATGTGGTTTATTTATTAAGCTGAGTCTCAGCAATAAAGTTGATGAAAAACCTTTTTAAATCATAGAAGATAGTAGATATCATGCTCTACTTGACTCTTCTAATGGATTGCTTGTTCCGTTGCAGTTAAACTTGTTGTCTATTATATTCTATCCGTTTAATATTGTTGAAGGCTAACAATAACTTATTCTGTATTATCTTAGTCATAATATTTCTTATTGGGCTAGTTGATCTCACCTTTTTGCTTTCATTGTTCTCTTTAGGAAATAAATGAGAACGTAGCAGGGACTAGTCGGGGAACATAGTGACAGTTCGAGATGGTGGCTACAGTTGTCCTAACTATTTTATGAAATAGTGTGATAATAAATTTAATGAGGACTTTATTTGAGTTTGAATACTATCTATGAGACAATATTCGTGTAAAAACTCTAAGCTACGCTTTTGTCGTATTGTATAAAAGAAGTTTGTATTTGATTTATGTACCATGTATTCGGCGACTCAGAATGGGTGATGTATACCTATTTTGGGGGCGTCACAACGACAATATTCATACTCAAATTATTACAATGCCATATAAAATACAGCAGCAAATATTTCAAGTCCTCGAGGAACACGAGAAGATTTCTGTTCTTCTCATTTTAATGGAGTGCATTTTTGACGCTTCCAAATTCGAGTTCGCCTCACCCTATTGTTGTTCACCAAAATTAAATATTAAATGACGTATAAAATATGATGCACACATTTTATGTTCTCAGTACAATTATTATGCCACACTGTTTCATAACTTGATTAGGATTGCAACTAATTCAAAACACCACTTTATACCCATGTTCTCTCTTCTAGTCCCAACTACAATTTTATTACCTGAAAGGAATTGTGAAGCAAAAAGGTGAGCACAAATAGCCCAGTAAAGAATATCATAACTTAAGATAATTAAATTATCAATAGCATTCATCAATAATAAATCAAATATTTAGAACATATGGTACATGATAAAAGTTTTCAACCATAATTGCAGCGGAATCAACAATCCATTAGAAGATTCAAGTAGAACATAATGTCTACTATCTTCTCCAAATTAAAAGTCCATTATCAATATTTTATTCATGTAACACTAATCAACAGTTCTTTGTTGTACCCAAGACAAAGAGAACTTTCACCACCTGTTTTTACCTAAAATACAAAGCTCATGGTTATACCAAATCATAGTTCATGTTTATAATTATGCCATTAAATTCATCTTTGTACTCCAGGCCAAAGATATTCAACTATAAAACCAATAATTAACAGTCTATCTTTGCACGTAAGCCAAAGATATACAACTGTAAAACCAATAGTCAACAGTCCATCTTTGCACGTAAGCCAAATATATACATCTGTAAAACCAATAATCAATCGTCCATCTTTGCACATAAGCCAAAGATATACAACTGTAAAACCAATAATCAACAATCCATCTTTGCACGTAAGCCAAAGAGGATTTTCACCACATCATTTGTCTGTAACATTAGTCCATCTTTGCACTACGGGCCAAAGAGGATTTTTACCACATCATTTGTCTGTAACATTAGTCCATCTTTGCACTACGGGCCAAAGAGGATTTTTACCACATCATTTGTCTGTAACATTACGAATCTGCATGATTATGCCAATACACAATTCATGGTCATAATCATACCAATTAATAGTTCATCTATGCACTACGGGCCAAAGATGACTTTCACCACAATATAAACATAAGGATGATAACAATTACATATATAATGAATGGACATAAATAATCAGAATAATAAGATAAACTAAATTTTAGTGACTTTTAACTTAATTATCCAGAGTCCAAATTATCAATATGCTATCCAGAAAATCGATTATAATTCCTGATAGAATATAAAGTTCAAGTAAATGTGAAGTTCTCAGCTCAAATATAATAACTTAAAACTGAATAGAAAGATTCAGGTCAAGATATTAGATGAAGCACAAATTATTAAGGATATTCTTAAGGACTTTTTTACCATTTAATGATAAGTTGAAGAAATGAATAATAATATCTTACTATAATATGGAGTATGAAAGAAAATGATATCCGTTTACCATAAAAAATGATACCCCTTACCATAATAATGATATCCCTTACCTTAGCATGTGATTTGATTCTGCTTTCAGTGAAATTGATCAACTTAAACATTGCTTGCATTCATTATCTACCCTTGGAGTAACCTTAAACTCAACAGAAATACTAACAATATTGTATTAAAAGAACTTTATATTTTTAGTGTAGTGATGGTGTGTGTTTAGTTGTTCAACCAAACAACCTATTTATACTGAAAATGAGGAAACAACTAGCACGCATGCTTTGACAAAATAACCAAATGAGCTACATAAAATAATGGTAGTGGAATTTATGGTCCCACAGAGAAAATTAAATCAACTTTTACACGTTTTAACAAAATTTGTTCAATAATAGAGTTGTGGTCCGTACTACTTTAGAAAAAGTAGAGTGTCGACAAGTCCTGCCAAACTTACACGAGTGCACGTACTTCGAGACGGCAAGGCCCACGGAGCCCGGGGCACCCCAGGCAGTCGCAGGTACACCTACGGCTTCCCCCTCTATAAATAGAGGGCTTGGGGTGGCCATTTGTAAGAGAAAAAAGGCGATGAAGTCCTGTCCATTTTGCTCTGTACACACTATAAACTAAGTGTTTTCTCATTTCAAACACTTGTGAGCTTATATTTTGCTACATTTTACCGGTGAAAATTGAGTGTTCATTCATTTAAAGTTATTTGAAGTCTTCTTTGGCAGCCCACTGTAAGCCTTCTCACATTTCTTAAAAGCCTTTCTCCACTTTTGTTCACGCATAATTATTCATGTTAAGAGTCGTGTTGTGTGTGTATACCCGGACCGTCGGTCTGTGGCTTTTATTTCTTTTCTATATATATATATCTCGTCATCAAACTCTGTTTGATTAAGCCTGGATTTACATCAGGAGCGTTTACTGCTTTTATAAATATATAAATACTTATATATATTGTTATCATCAAACTCTGTTTGATTGAGCCTGAATTTATATCCGGTGCGTTTACCTCTTATATATATATATATATATATATATATTTCTGTCAGGCCTGGAGTTTACTTCGTGACCATTTACTGCTTTTATATACACACACACACACATATATATATGTATAAGGTTTTTATCCGTGGCAAACGTTTGCTATGTGCACTATTCAGCAACTAAGTTAATTACCGTTGATCTGGACAATGGAAGGCTGAGATTGGTCAATTATTCCCCCTGCCACTACAGCTTGTAGTGGCAGTCCCTTATCCTTTTTGTCCGTTAGCTTATTACATTACTGCCCCTAACAATTTAACATGCATGTCGCTACAATTTGTGGCAGCAGTGTGGGTCTCACCCATATGGTTATGGTTCATTTGATAAAGTATACATGATGTAAAAATAAAAGATAATGTAAAGATGAGTTTATTTTTATGTATACATAATGTAAAAATAAAAGATAATGTAAAGATACATAATGTAAAAATAAAAGATAATGTAAAGATAAGTCTGAATAAATATTTACATTAAGTCCCGCCTGAAGTTTACTTCGTCATATATATATATATATATATATATAACTGTTTACAGCTTTCATACAAACTACTATATCATGTGAGCCTAGGAATCATGTGATCACATATTCAATCTCTTGAATCTAGATTCGGTTTCTGTGATGGATATTTTCAGCTATAACCAGCTTGTAAATTATTCACGGTGTTTGAATTTTCTTAGATGGTTCTCATGCCCACAAGGAGTTCGGCACTGCTATGTATTTTATTTTCTCGAAGATGCTTCGTATATCGAAAATAAAAGCAATTCAGCTGAACACATAATAAAATGGAAGTATCAAAGGCCTCAATTATTATTTAGCACAAGGGTTTGAAAAACCTCTTTTACAAAACATCACTGCTATATATTGTTAAAAATGAACTTTTATACAAAAATCAAACCCTTTGTATATAGGTGTAAACAAAGCATATCACTACTTCTAGATAATTGCACATAGACCTACACACACACATTCAGATAAATATTTAAAATGAAAGTAGCGATTACCGTGTTACCACGGTTGTCAGGGGGTGCCTAACACATTCCCCTCGCATAGCCAAACCCCCAGACCCTAACGAATCTCGGTTTCACAGACCAGTTACGTAGTGTCACATCACTTGGTCTATGTGCAAACCTTTTCTTGGTTGAGTTGGTGCAACCATTTAAAAATACCAACTGGTGACTCTTACAGTCCCAATCGTCGACATATACATGTCGGACCTTTTCACAACTTGTTTTTTTTCAAACAAATCTCACCTAACATGAGAACACCAAAAGACAAGAACAAAAAAGGAACAAATAAAAATTCTGACGTCGACAACATCTATAAATACAGCAATAAGCAAGGGTTTGGGGACACGATAGAACATAATAGCATATGATACAAATAAATAATGTGTACTCCTAATATTATTATAATAGATTTCTCTCTCCATGGTTTTTCCTTTGGTTTCGACGTAAATTCTTGTGTTCATATTTTATCTCTCTTTGTTTATGTTTATGTGAGTGTATTTCGTGAGTTTGATTTCACAACAATGCAATCAACATGTTAGCGCGATTTTGACCTGCTATTTTGGTAATTTCGTAAAGCGTACAAAATTTGGCGTTAAAGTAACGTATATTGCCTTCAAGCAAAGTGAAGACCTAATATGTTATTTCAAGCAAAACATAAACCAAACTTAGATGACAGATCGATAGTCGGTAGATCTAAAGCAAAACATAAACCATAACTGCATAATTCATATTCGCCAGACGAGACCAAATTTGCTATTTCAAGCAAAGTCGCTGACGAGTAAGAAATTGGCCCAATGGAAGTCAAAGATTGCAAATGTGGAAGTGGTGAGAGATGAGACTTGAGAGGCAGAGGGGCGGTGCCGCAAGGGAGAGAAGGTGGAGATGCGGTAGGCCGTAGGCCGGATGCAGGGTCGGGGAGCGGCAGAGGTGGAGTAGTTTTGGGTAGTCGTGTAATATTTTACTTTTAAGCTTTAAATTTTTATACATCTTATTCGGTTATACCGTTTACTGAATTATCAAATATTAATAATTAAAACCGAATCTGAAAATCGAATAGTAAAATAAATATAACCAAAATACTCAAAATAATCGAATAATCAAAATATTTAGGTTAAAAAAATTCAGTCCAATTCGATTATTCAATTTTAACTGTTTTTTACTCAGTCCTAATAATTACAACAAAATTACCCAAGAAAAGTCAATGCAACTGTTATATGGTTTTAAGAGCAAAACTAAAATCGACAAGGTAACTAAAAATATTTCCATAACAGACAATTGGAACTGTATTCAGGTTCCCGCTGCCGCTGCAAACAAACGAGATGGTCTATACATGTAAAAAAACATTAGGAGAATCCCAATAAAACATTAGGAAATAGGATTCTTTGTTACACTGGCGGTTCAGGATACTTGGACAGAATTAGTATTGATCCCAACTCTATAAACTTAAAGAAATTTAATCAAATAGAATCCAATTCAGAGATATTAGACATAAATATTTTCTGAGACATTTAAAAGTTGAAAATCAATCACAACAAAAATATTATAGATCTTCCTCTGGTGTTGAGAGATGCTTGAATTTGGATGTCGTAATCCATCTCTTCTTGTAGATAGTTCATTACACCTTTATGCGGATTACAAATGAACCTGTTCATCAAATAATAACACCATCTTAACATTAGAAAGAGTCGAAGATACAAGTGTGTGTGTGTGTGTGTGTGTGTGTGTGTGTGTATATATATATATATATAATTGCGGGATAAAAATCATTGAATAATGCTTTTGAGACATAGTAAGCTCCATTTCTAAACAAAGTATTGGAGGTAAAGCCAAATGTCAATAACGTATGAGCATGGTCGAGTACAGCAGCCATATAACTCCTCCTTGGCTAATGGGACACAAAACAGAGCCTAAAACAAGTTCTAGTGCTTGAGAAAATACCTGACAGAGAATGCGAGGGGCCAGTATGTTAGCATATTTGATATAGAAGTTGTAAATAGCACTTGCTAGAAGTTGTAAACACATTAAACATTATAAATAGGTTTTAGCATTAACCCCAATAGTCCAATAAACAAACAGGTTCCTTTCGCAATATATATCACGTTCATATATGTCTCATACTGTTGCTAGCATGAGCAGAATTTTGTCTACACGGGGAAAAATAAAGTTGAAACTAATCCATATAGTTCACTCTTTGTTGAACCAAATTTTCAGATATTTCGGCTACTGATAACCTCACACAAATCTACTCGAGTAATGCCAGGGTCCCAAAGTTCGTACCACGTTTAAGACCAAAATGCTGTGTAATTATTACATCGGTTTGTTGACAAGTGAATCACATCAGTTGATTGATCACGTGATGAAGTACAATTAAAATATTCATATATTGTAGAGAATATTGGGAAACCTAAAATTACTCAAACTGCTACGAGACTAAACCATCAAATCAAGGGGACATTCGTTTGCAACAATACTCATAAATGACTGCCACTACACTTCCCACATAACTTGTGCTCAGTCAGGAAGTTTTACAAATACTCTGACAATGATAGAAAAATGCAAGTCTATTTTCTACCCTCAGTAGAGTGAGAAAACAGTATTCCCTTCTATCCTTCTATAAGATGTGGTATGGGAAATAGTTTAGCTATTGGTTAATATTACTGAGGGTCAAAATATCAAGTTTACAACCTAGGAGTCAAAACAAGGAGATTTTAGCTTAGCAACCTTAGCTATCTCATGAAATTATGAAATAGGCAATATGCAGGCAGTTTATATAAAACAATAGACCACTGGAAAAAAACATTAAGCTCAAGTCAATATGTACATTTGTTAGCAGAATTAATCAGGATGGACATCAAGCAGCCCAAACTTGTTCAAGCAACAGAAGATATAGATTCTTACAAATCTGAGATCTCTTGTTTGGGATTGATGCAGATCAGTTCTCCCAGCACAACTGTAACGACCGAGAAATTCGGATCTTATTGTAAAATGATTTTATTAAATTAAATAATAATAAAATTCTATTCTATGTGTTATCAAGATGGTTGTCATTGTATAACCTATTGATGTTAGAACGTCCTAGTATTTGAGTTGCGTGAGCGAATTAAAGTGTTTGAATTTCCAAGACGAAAATAAAAGATTTCCGAGATATTTTCCGAAAAACACTATTCATAGGTATTTGGTCGGGATTTATTTTTGAATTTCCGAGAAATACGTAATGATAGAATGACAAGGTAAGATGGATTATGTAATAAAAATTTAGTTATGGAAAATATAATATTTCGCTTGCGGACTTAATTTATAAACGTTAAGGAAGGTGAAGTAGTAATGAATAAGTAATAATTGTATGATACTTTGGTATTGTGCAAAGTAATGGAAACGAGTATAATACGAAGTATATACGAGTTGGTATGAAGAATGAAATATCGTATATAATTTGTATATGAATTAGAATACAAAAATGATACATAAACTATGTGTATATGTATCGAGTAATGTTAATGGACTTGGAAGATTGATTAATAATTGGTACAAGTCCAAGTGAATAAAATGTTAAGGTCCCAATTATTAATTAATAAATAAGTTAGTGTTTATTAATGCGAAACCCAAGGATTTATTTAATCCAAGCCCAAGCTAGAATCCATGAGTTGTAATAACCCATGGGGCAAACCATATTAATATGGTTAAAATGTGGTGACCAAGTTAATTTAATAATCAAGTATTAGAAGTAATAACCAAGACTTATGAGTGGTGGTCAAGCAAAGGATAGGTTTTGTGCCTTGCAAGTAATGAATAGTAAGGAGGTGCATAAGGAGGTGGGATTGTTTTAAAGATCAAACTACCCTAGCTTTGCAACTTCTATAAATAGAGGAGGCTTGCTAGCCATTTAACACTTGTTCAAATAATCCAAATATTACAAAGTGCTCAAGTGTTAGAGAGATTAAGTCACTAATAAGTTACTTTCATTTGTAAGAAGAAGAAGGTTACCTTACCAAGACTTCAAAAGTAAGACTTCTTCTCCATTATCTTCTATCTCTACCATGATAGTTTGATAAGTAAAGTATGGATTAAGGAACATGGATGTTAAAAAGTAAGAAGAATGAGTAAGCAATGAACTTAAGCCACATAAGTAGGCAATAATCATTTGAACTTATAAAAGTTATAAATTTATTATAAGTTAACCTTGAATGTTAATATGAAAATTATGAACTTGTAATGAGTTCATTAAGAGGAGTCATATGGATGTAAAAGAACTTGTATGATCATATGTATCATGAATACATAAGTAAAGTTATATGTTAAGAACATATAAGGTATGATGATTAAGAAACTTTAATTGTCATAAGTCATGAACAATGAAATCTTAAGTAGTTATAATTTGACAAGTTATAAGCTCATGAAGAAATAAGTTTAAAATCCATCAATGAATATGAGTTGTAATAAGTAGGTTGAGATGTTCACATGATGAGTAGAATTCATTTGTAATGTTGAACAAATTATAAGAATGAAGATTTGCCGGAAATTGCACGATTGGACGATAATCGTCGAATTCGTAAAATTCTCGGAATAGAAGTCATATTTGGCATTTAAGAGTTGCGGACTCGAAAATGATCGGATTCCGACTTAGAACGAAAAAACGAACGATGAACGTTCACGAATGTTTACCGTTTTCGTTAAAAATGAACCAATATGTGAATTTTTAGCAAACGAAGTAAAATAGATAAAATTCTTGCATAAACGAGTAGAGTACGTAATTTGTGAACCGTAGGCTTTTGAACGAGCCAATTCGGACTTATAACGAAGAAGTTATACGTCCGGGAAGTTCACAAATATTCAAAGACTGAATTTTTTTCTGGTGCACAGAGTTGGCGCTGCGGTGCCAACCCTAGGCCAAAATGGTCACGCCGAAGCGCGTAACAGTGTCCGACCACACTGCAAGCGCGCGTCGCAGCGCGAACCGTAGTACAAGTGATGGCGCTGCAACGCCATGTACAGTACAAAAACCTTCTGAAGTATGACGCCGCAGTGCGGCACACTAAGTAAGGACTTCGAGCCGCAGCGCCAGCCTCAGAACAAGAATAGTAATGAATGTTTTTAATTATAAAGAAAAGAAAGTTACTTAATTTAAGAGTAAACACAACCTAAGAAATGTAATGTAACATTGTTTAAACTTTGTTAAACCTTAAGGATGTTGTATAAAGGTTGAGATAACCTAGTCGAATATAAATGCAAGGATAATGATAAACCGGAACAGATAGTAACTGAATCTAATACTCAATTAGATTGAGATGAAGGGTAAGATATAGTCATATACATACTTGATTATATGTGACCTAATGTAAGGCATTATGTGATCATGTATTGTAGAGACTTAAAAGACTTGAACATAAAGTAAATATACCGTAGCAGACGCTAAAGGTAAGTATTATAACTCTTGTCTCAGTTCAATCTGAACAAATCTTTGAAGTTCATGTATTCTTTCGCATGAATTGAGATATGTTGAAATTAAAGTCAATTCCTTTGGCTAGACTTGATATATTGAGTGGATTATTGATAATCTATTCATCTATTATCAAATGTTGTTATCTTTTGTCAACTACTTGATATGATTTTCAAAAGAAGGCTGGAAATGTTAAACAAATGTTTTGTAGGTAAAACGACAGGCACGTGAGGTTGCCAAATGCTTAAACGTGCATACGTTTAAAGAATGTAGTGTTGATCAACATAAAGTACAATAGGTTGATCACCTAGAAGTGTTCGTAAGTAATATCGGGCTTACGGACTTAGTTCCGGGTTGTCCTTTTCCAATAAAGAATGAATACTCGAGGTCTTTGACCGGAGTAAATGTTTTACTAAATATTGTTATTATTGTAAAATATTTTGAAAGAAAGATAAAGTGCTATTTTGAATTATCAATAGTACTTCATAACTATTGTTCAGTTATTGAAGATATACGATTC